>JBBPBX010031741.1:4049-34325 GCA_038048925.1 Garcialebias charrua | reverse complement strand
CTTTCCAGAAATCGCACACCGTGCCTTTAATGTCCTTATTTAATAAGGAAAATAAAGCCGATCAAAGCTGTCAGAGTGTCAGCTGTTTTTCCGACCGACCCGAGAAAAAAAGCTTTTACTGCGTTCACAAGCAAATCAGTTTCCATCCATCCATACATACACAATACATACATCCATCCATCCATACATACGTCCATCCATCCATCCATCCATCCACTATCTTTATTTCATTAGACAAAGCAGACACGCATAATCACCGTGCAATGCGCTCCAGCCGTGGGGTTGGACTGTGTCCAGCTGCGCATTGCGCAATCACGCGCATTGGATTGGCTCAATCGCAGCAAAGAAACTAAAATTTAAAGTACGATAATGGTGCACCAATTATGCAGGTTCAACTGGCCGTTTGAAAAGGTAAAATGTACAGTTAAGATCGGATGGTTTAGCAGTTAACGCTGCTGTCTGCTGGCTGTCATCAGGAACAAAAAAGCTGAATCGAGCAGCGTGTTTAATTAAAATAGCCTTGTTTTCCCCAGATAATTTTGCTCTAAAATGTTTTTGTTTATCTTTATGTAAGATTATTTTTAGAATTTATTTTTTATGTTACTTGTAATTTATATTTGGTGAAACAAGAAATCTTATCTTTCTTTCTTTGAAATACATTATTTAAATATGTTGGTTGGTTGGTTGGTTGGTTGGTTGGTTGGTTGGTTGGTTGGTTGGTTGGTTGGTTGGCTGGTTGGTTGGTTGGTTGGTTGGTTCGTTGGTTGGATGGATGGATAGATGGAAACTGACCAGCCCACAAAAGCTTAATAAAAAAGACATATATGTAAAGATAAGGCTTTTTTGCCCTGATGACACAAAAGTCATGTCCAGCACCAAAACCTTGTGTGGCATCTCTAAATTAAGTCTGTGCAAGGGTTTGGTGTGTGTAAAGCCTTATTTTCTTTTGGTTTTCCCCTTTCTAACCTCATCAGATGCAACATAAGCATGCCCTGAGTTTACTCAGTTTCTTGTCCTCCTTAGATGTGGCCCTTGTTTTTTTGGGATGGGCTGTAACAATAACTCTGTGACACAACAATCAACATTATTAATGTGTAAAACATGTCACAATAACATAAAATACAATTTTTTTTTTTTCAAAAGATCAGAAGGAATTTTGCCAGCAAAGCTGAAGTTATGCACACCTTCCTAGGCAGAGTCTGTGTTGACAGTCAGCACTGGGGGTTGGGGTTAAGGCAAATTAATGTAAATGAACAGCAATTGTTAACACCCCCAGGTAATGCTTCTGGAATGGGGGCATTCTTCTAAAACTTTGAGGCCTGTTTTCTCCCTAATCTTATTTGCAGATTGCCAACATTGAAATGGCTGTATCTTCTTCATTATTTTTTTTTTGAGTGCCATGTGTTTGGCATCATCGGATAGCTTAGAACCCACACTTTCAGATTCTGTAAATAACTCTAAATAACCCAGGGGAGACTTGTTCCTGGTTTTGCCATGGCCAGTCACATATGTCCGGCGCCTAATTTCAAGTCCAGTAATCACCAAGTTGTCTCATCTTGTGTATTGTTCTAGATCATCTACTTTTTTCCCAGTTCAACTATTTTATTGTCTTTGTTACTTATCAGAGTTTTCAGTTGTTTCACTTCCTCAATCAGACCGATCATAAGTTGTTGTTGAGATGATAATTTTGACAGTTCAGCACTCATATAGTTTAATGAATTTTTAATTTCCTCCATATTCTCTGAATTATAATAATAATAATAATAATGTGTTTGTCTGTCATCTGTGTATGTTTCCCATACACAGACGAAATTCGTCTCTGCATTTAACCCAACCACCCCAGGTGGTGCAATGAGCAGCCAGAGGGCGCTCGGGGAGCTGGAGAATTAGATGTGCACTCATAGACACCCCAAGGTGTGTAGTGGCCGGGACGCGAACCCGCGTCCTTCGGGTCCCAAGTCAAACGCCCTAACCACTACACCATCTTATCTTCCACTGACTCTTGTTTCTTTTGTCCACGTTTTTCGTCATTACTCACGGTACTTCTGGTTTGGCGGTAGCTGGTCTCCGGTTTGTTGATTATTAGCCAAAGCCCGTGGTCTGACCATGAGGCTCACAGGCCTGATGATGGTAGCTACAGCCCAGCACCCAGATCCGACGTTAAAAGACCGTATCTCACGGTGCCAGCAGCCCGTAGGATCAACAGCGGCAGACTGGTAGCTCTTAGGTCCGATTGCGGCGGCGGCGGCACTCCAGGGCTTCTCCGATCGCACAGCTCTGAGTTTGGCCTGTTAGATTAACTCGTAGCTTAGTACTAGCGGCAGACTGGCAGTTCTCAGGTCCGACTGTGGCGGCACTCCAGGGCTTCTCCAATCGCACAGCTCTGATGTTGGCCTGTTAGCTTAGCTCGTAGCTTAGCACCAGATCCGATGGTAGCAGACTGAATCTCACTGTTCGGCAGCTCACAGGTCCCACAATGGCAGATTGACAGTACCCAGGGCCCAGTAACGACAACCCACAAATCCGATGGCAGTAGACCGGGAGGCAGTAGCTCTCAGGTCCGACTACAGCAGCAGTGGTACTCCAGGGCTTCTCCGAACAACACAGCTCCGAGGTCGGCTTGTTAGCTTAGCTCGCAGCTTAGCTTTCTTGGCTCAGAGCGCAAAGACTTCCCTCTTCCACCACACTCCATGAACCCGCATATATATAGATATATACAGTGGTGGAGAAAGTACTCAAACACTTAAGTAAAAGTACAAATAAACAGACAAAAATGTACTCTAATAAAAGTAGAAGTACCACATTAATGTTTTTACTTAAGCAAAAGTAAATAAGTACTTGCTTTTAAAAATACTTAAAGTATTAAAATAAAAGTACTTGCTGAATGTATTATTACCTAATGCAATGGCCTACAGTATCATTAAGTGTGCGTACTGTATGTATATTTTCTGTAATACATTAAAAGTGTTGTTCCAGTTTAAAGAACAATGCTGCAGATAGTGCATGTGTTTATTGTGTGACACCGTTCACACTTGGACTTGTGATTCTGTGCGTCAAATTTTCAGGAATGATCTGCAGAGTTAAATGTCAAATAAAATAAGAAAGAGGAATGATTATACCTTTGAATTTTTTTATTTAACACAAAGTAAAACCAATGTGTCATTTTAACTGCAGTAAACACATTGAAGTAAAAGTTGTCTGATGAAAAAAGGAGCAATAGACATTGATCACTTAAACTCCAGTTTGTCATCAACTCAAATTAAATTACTGTCTAGTCAACCTTGTAATGGGTCAATAGTGAACAATATTTTAACTTCCTGACACCATTTTCAAAACTTGGACCCGAGTGTTGAGCCATTTGGAGACATCTCTTGTCTCCTATCATCATGAACTGACACATTTTAATATTGCAGCAATAATTTATTGTTCAAGTTCAGAAGAATTTGGTTTTTACATTTTTTTTTTGCCCAGTCTGTCTCTTTTGGGAGAGAGAATCTGTCCTGATGTACTGTATAAACTTTCAATAATCTTTCAATAGTTTTTTAAATAAAGCCATGGGTGGTGCATATCTTCTGGCTGACTCTCCACTGTGGAATCCATTGTGGGTGTGTTGGCGATGCTGTGTGTGGCCCCAGCTCAGTGATATATACTAGAACATACATTATTGGCCCAACTTCTAGAAGGTGGGTGTAATGTTACCTGTCCACTTTGCAGTGATTCAGTGGCCCAACTCCCCTCTCACCTTTGGTTACTTTCAAACTAACGAACAAATCAAAAAATCGCAACATGAAAGTTACTTGTAACTCAACACATTATAGAAATGTAGTGGAGTAAAAAGTACAGATACTTCATGTAAAATGTAGTGGAGTAAAAGTAAAAAGTACCCACATTTAATTCTACTTAAGTAAAGTACAGATACATGAAAAATGTACTTAAGTACAGTTACAAAGTATTTGTACTTAGTTACATCCCACCACTGGATATATATTAATATATCTATATATATGTTCTGACAAAGGAACATATATACAATATCGGCATCGGTTATTGGCTGAATAAGTTTTAACATATCGGATATCGGCCAAAAATCCAACATCGTGCATCCCTACCATCTATACAGCATCAACGTGTGGCATGGAGGCTGCACAGTTGCAGAGAGGAAAGCTCTACAGAGAGTGGTGAAGGCTGCACAGAAGTCTGTTGGAGTCAGTCTCCCCACCATCACAGACATTTACACCTCCAGATGCAGGAAAAGAGCCACCTGCATCATGAAAGACCTCACTCACCCAGCACACTCACTCTTTGTCCCACTCCCCTCAGGACGGAGGTTGAGGAGCATCAAATGTAGAACCACTAGACTGAGGAACAGCTTCTACCCTGAGGCTGTTAGACTCATGAATAAATAAATAATAAGAATAAACACTGCAAAATATCACATCATGCTGATGCTGATCTGTTTTCTTGTTGCTGTGTTCATCTGTGACCATCTGCTCATACAGACTCATGTTCGTGCTGCTGTTTATAATGATGTTTTTCCACCACTTTAGGGCTTAGTGTATTACTAGTTGATGTTTCTCTTAGTTAATTCTAGTTGTTATTACTGTTTTTCTCTTGCATTTGTTGTTGGATGTAACTGGGACCCCGTGTACATAATCTCGTTTTCATCACATGTACCACATGCGGTGCAAATGACAATAAAGTCTCTCTGACTCTGATCTATATGTATACGGCAGTTTTTGAAGTGTATGCAACATCTGCCTGCAACCTATAGACAGTAACTTGCTTGTCAGTCAGCTCTTTCTGTTCTATAGTGCACAACTCTCATGAGTTACAAAAATCTGGATGTGAATCATGACGGGTAATGTGATTTCCGCTTCGGCACAAGATGCCAAAAATGGTTCCAGATGCTAAAATGACAGAAACGACGGTTACACACAATATGGTTGAAACTGAATTTTGTTTGAGCCATGCTTGATATCTAGAGTCTTTTTACATGGGAGGGAGGAGGGCTCTCAAGATATAGACTTATGTAAGTTGAGGCAGGTGACATTAAAGTTATTTTATTATTCAAACATTAAGCAACTACTTTGTACATTGATACTGAAGCTACAAAGTATGCTTTTCCAAAAACTAAGGAAACAAACTTGTTTTCTAAATTTTATATTTAACATGCAACATTTTTAAGGAAATTTTAAATGTCCACATTTGTTAGCTCAAATGTAACCAAGACTAAGCATACTGTAGGTCTTAATGCTTAATTTGTATTTTTGCTAAAATCCAATTTATTTTAATGGTCGTTCATATTATAATTTACATGTGATCTTCATCAGACTCCAGTATGACCAGCCTACGATGTCAAGGTGCCCCACTTATGCAGAAGAATATGTGATGTCACATGCAGCACATTGTGTTTACAGAAGTACATATGGATCCCACACGTTACTATGTATATCTCAATTCTGAAGTTGTTGAAGCCAACAAAACCATTTTCTGCCATGCTTGCTTATTCCAATGTTTACTTCTCATCTCTCTGCTTCCTGCCCACTCAAGTGCAGAAATTAGTTTTTGGAATGGGATCAACGTGTTGATAGTAGAAACAAACCTAGTCAATCAATCCCATCATGTTAGTGCAATCCAACACCATTTTTCATGTGTTGTAGGTGCTAAGTCCTCCACAACATCTCAAATCTAAAAAGTAATGAAAATATGGTCTTCTATTCTGTAACTGAAAACATGCAGAGTTACAAGGTTTAAACTGTATGACGTGGATATCAATATTATCAGTTTAAGGACTGAGTCAAATAACTTACCTCAATGACAAAAACTAGAGGAATAGATTGTTCAGAATTAAGTCAATATGAAAAACATAGGCATTGTATGTGATTTAGTACCATGTATGAAAGTGGCCTGGGTCAGCTTGAAAAATCTCATTTGTCACATTCAAACTGTCACGGAAAATGTGATATAGGCCACATTTAGGCAAAGAAAAATCGGATTTGTGCCACTTTTACCTGCAGTGTGAAAACAGCCTTACAGTAGCTTTGGTTTGGAGTGTGTGATGTGATTTTACTAAAAAATCAAGAGTTTAAACAATTTTTCACAAATAATTGTCAAGACTCGTTTTTATTGATTATGCTCAAAGCCTTTATCATTAATTTACTTTTTTCTTTAAAACTCGTTTTTATTGTTTTCCAAGTGGTTTCCCTATACAAGTTATTCAAGGTTCTTTATTGTCTTTCACATCACATGTGGTACATGAGGTGGAACAAAACTGAATGTTATGCACCATAACTCATGTTCCCTGAAGGAAGGGAACGAGGTGCAACATACTTGCTATGGGAATTGTGCCCCCGCGCGATTACCTGAAGGAATACATTCACGCCTTTTATGGCAGGGGCGTCACCCCGCGCCAGAGGTACCGCCCTTTAGGTACTTAGGCGACTGACGCCCCTCCAACTGTCTCCAAAATTGCACTTCACCGAGCTTTCAGCATTGAAAAGGGCCAGCTATGTTGCACCTCGTTCCCTTCCTTCAGGGAACATGAGTTATGGTGCATAACTTTCAGTTCCCTTTCAGTTCGGTCTCTCGGTGCAACATACTTGCTATGGGAACGTAATTCATTCACGCCCTTGAAATGCTCAGTAAAATGCCTGTTAGTGTGAACGTCTGCCCTTGACCAGAAGGCATCTCAAAGCTACTTTCTATTGTGTATTAGAAAGAACAGCCTGAGTGACATCACATGCAGTAACATCCAAACTGTAGTACTTTGCAAAATTGTTTAAAGAGCTCCAGTTTGCAGTAGCACAAATGTCTGCAACTGACACGCCCTTGAACAATGACCAGGAAGTGGCCAAACCCCTGGTTGAGTGAGCATGGACTCCAGGGGGCACTTGTTGACCTTTGCTACCGTATGCCCTCTTAATGGTCTCCGTCACCCAATGTGAGAGGCGCTGTCTTGATAGGGCTTTTCCTGTAGCAGGTACGGTAAAGCAGACGAACAGTTGGTTTGTTTTCCTCCATTCAGCTGTTCTCTGCATGTAGGTGCGTAAAGCCCTCACTGGGCAGAGAGCCTGTAGCCTTTCCTGTTCCTGAGTGAGGACAGGAGCAGGTGGAAAGGAGGAGAGATCAAAGTCCAGACTCCTATGGTTAAGAGTCAAGACCTTGGGAGTGTATGCAAGATTAGGCCTTAGTGTGACCTTTGACCCGTCAGGGGCGAATCTGGTACACATTGGGTGTACAGACAATGCATGGAGGTCACCCACGCGTTTCGCCGAGCAAAGAGCCAGGAGAAGAGCAGTTTTGTAAGATAGAAGATCTATCTTAATCTCGCTCAGAGGCTCGAATGGTGGGTCGCAAAGAGCCCTCAAGACCAGACCAAGATCCCAACCAGGGGTCAAGGTCCTACTGGGTAGCTTGGTTCAAAGCACACCTTTCATATATCTCATTATGATTGGGTGTGCTCCAGGAGTCCTTTGTCCCCAGCCCTCATGACAGGCAGAGATAGCTGCAAGGAACACTTTAATCCTTGAATAAGAATGACCCTTTTCCAATAAATCCTGAAGGAAAGTTAGTAGTTGAGCCAGGTCGCAAGCATAAGAAATTATATTTGTTTCTGAGAACCAGGCTTGGAAGATGCTCCACTTTTGTGCGTATAGGGACTATGTTGACCTGGCACAGGCATTTTGTATAGTTGTCACCACGTTCTCAGGCAGACCCGACGCCATCAGCCTGTCTTTTTCAGCTGACAGGCTGGAAGTAATTCCAGATCCTGGCCTAAACAGCTGGGTTGTGACTTCCTATGTAAGACTTTGAGGGTCCACTAGGTTGGTGAGCGGGCCTCCACGTTGATGTGTTAACAGACTTCCCTGATCGAGTCTCCTCGAAGACAGATGGAGTCTATTAATTTTATCAGAATGAGTTGGGACAGGAAAGCAACTGTTTCCCTCCAAAACAGGATTTATTGGGTTGAGGGGTTGCTGCTTCTATAAACGAGCAGACCTCCTGATTCCAATTGTTGTCCCCCCAGATGGGATACTGTGTGGGGACAAGGTTGATGCAGCTTTGTGAGGAAAATCATTTGCTACTCTTCCACTGCTCGAGCGTTACGTGTCCTTCATGAAAAATAAAGGAGCAACAGCAACGTGTGAACGTGGGGATGATCCTTTGTGACCGGCAGACTCAAGATAATTTGTTGATAAGGAGCCCAGTTTCCTTTCAAAATCAGGAGGAAAATTCTGGTTCAACTCCAATCTTTTTTCACGCACAGTAACGTGATCACAGCCACTGCTTTGAGGGTGTGAAAAATGTATCTGCCTTGGGACGTCCGACGTGCTCTCCTGTGGTACGAACCTGTCACGTGGTCATCTGGTTAGTGTATTAGCCGGCCCCTTGTCATAATGGAGCGGGGGCTGGGACACGGGCCCTTTCCCACCTGTCTCCGCGAGACGTGTAGGGTCTATTCGCAGACGCCTCTGGGTCTGTCTTCTGGAGACAGGTCCAGAGGCACCCTGCTGGGGCTTATTGAATAGGTTGGCACCCCATGAGCCATGAGGGAGGGGGATGTGACCCCCCCCCCTTTATGACGTCCGACAGGCCAGAGGCCCGTACTGTTGATGTTATTTGTGTTGGTATGTTGTTGTTTTTTTTCAATAAAACAGGGATGTGCTGTTTTATGAGTTTTATTCGTGCTTACGTGCAACAACATACATGATTTGATGTCACTCACAGCAGGGAGAACATGGTTTGTATATGCAACAGAGTTATCAGCCATTTGTACTTTGCTACAAATAAAGTCTGAACAAGGTGCGAACACTCCCGTTACCGAGTGGGCGGGAGGTCGTCTAAAATGTAAACGTGGGCCTGGTTCATCAGGCACATTTTTGACGAGTGTCCTGGTTCGCCGAGGAGGCGCTATGCCTGCTCGCTTGGCGTGGGACAAACCTATTTTTAGTCCATGCGTGCTCGAAGTGAGGTTGGTTCTGCGGGGGTCTCTGCCGAGGCTCCTCCTCGTATGCTGTCCGCTTCTGCGGTGGCGCACGCGTCGTCGAGCGGTGCCGCGGCTGTGCAGGTCTGCTTCCAGCGGGCTCTCTGGGTGGGGCGAAACTCCGACGAGGAATGCCCACCCTGAGGGCTTCAGCCTGCCTGCGCCTTTGGTCCAGCTTGGTTTGGATTCGCTCCAAAGTCTGGCCAAAAAGTCCCTCCGCTTCTATCGAGTGGTGGAGAAAAGGCACCTTTTGTCCCTCCGGTAAATCCGTCAACGTCATCCACAGGTGGCGGAGCGCGATGACCACTTCCGCCATACCTCTGCCCTGAGCCACAGCAGCTGTCCCCATCATATGAACGAAGTCTGTAGCTCTGCGGACTTCGTCCAGTAATTCGGCAGCAGCTTGCTTATCCGAGGTTTCCTGCAGTTGTTGGAATTTTTCTGCGAGGTAAGCCTGCATCATCGCTGACGCGTTCATGACGCGCGCCGCGAGTCCTTGAGCTCTGTAGCACTTCTCGAGAAGCGACGCTGAGGCTCTGCAAGCTTTGCTAGGGAGAGTCGGCTTTGTTCCTGATGATCTGGGAGCTAGGTGGGACGCTAGTGTGTCCTCAATCTGAGGTGCATTAGCTATTCTCACCTGATCCATGCCCTCTACGTTGAGGAATTGTGAGAGAGGGAGGAGCATGGGTGCTCGTGGCTGAGGCCAGGTGCGGGTCAGTTCCGTGAGGAAGTCTGGGAACACGGGCATCCTTTGCCTTGTTGCAACCTGTTGTTTTGAATAAAAATAGTTCCCCGCCAGCCTTGTGACCTGTTGACGAGGTGGGGGCTCCGGCCAGGGGATGTTCAACGCGTCCGCCGCTCTGTGGCACAGGTCGAACAGGGCCGGGATGGAGAAGTCTGTTTCAGGGAGCGCAGGTATCGGGGTCCTGGGGTGGTCCTCTCCCGGATCCTCGATCTCGAGTTCTGGTTCCTCCGCTGAAAATTCCCTCGAGGCTGAGATGGAGATCTCGTCTTCATTCATCATGCCTCTGGTGTCGAACTCTACTGTTAGGTCCACCATGGGAGCAAGCGGGTCAGGGTTGTCGCCCCATTCGACGCGCATGCTGTCGTGTAGAGCCATGTGTTCGAGCTCTGCGGTCAGAGTGAGGGTCTCTGTTGTGTCTGGGTCCTGTGGACCAGCTGAGCTTCCCATGGCCTTAGCCACGATGCCCACGCGCTGCCGTAGCACCGCGTCCAGCATCTGGCTGCAGTGTGGGCAAGAGTCGGGCGCGTCCAGAGCTTGTCTTGGATGAAATATACCCAGGCAGACTGGAGAGGCCTCATGGGTGTCCATCGCTGCGAGAGCAAATCCACAGCCACTGGGACAGGCGCGCGAGGTTGGGCTCGCCGTCCCGTTGGCTTTCCTTTGAAGTTTTGTCTTTCGCTTTCCCTTCTCCGAGGCATGTCCGAGATAAGGCGAGCGAGACCTTCCAGAATCCTTTTTCTTCTTTGTTCGAGTGTCTCCTCCGTCGTGTCGCTTTCGCTGGCTAGCCCGCTAAGTATGATTAGCCGGGGTAGCGGTTGTGGCGCAGTTATGACGCTGTTGAGCGAAGCAACCTGTGGAGAGAGGAGAGAAAAAAACTTTGAGTTTATAGAAATGTGCTGGGCTAGCTTTCGCTAGTCCAGCAGTACGCAGGGAAAAATTCTCTGTGCGCTCTGTGCAGGGAGCGAGTTCACCTCAAGTTGAGCGATGGAGCAGCAGAGAAGTCCCGCGAAGAGAGGTAGTTCAGGTTTTTGTGAGGTGAAGGGCAAAAAGTGACAGTTGGAGGGGCGTCAGTCGCCTAAGTACCTAAAGGGTGGTACCTCTGGCGCGGGGTGACGCCCCCTGCCGTAAAAGGCGTGAATGTATTCCTTCAGGTAATCGCGCGGGGGCGCAATTCCCATAGCAAGTATCTTGCACCGAGAGACCAAACTGAAAGGGAACTGTGTACTCAAGGTCCCAGTTACACCCAAAAATAGCAAAAAATATAAACTATAAAAAAGAAAGTGTATACCGCACAAGGAAAAAACATCAAAGTTCATGCTCAATATTCCTGGTAGGAAATCCAACAAAGTTCAGTCCGGCCATCTGGACTGTTTCGTTTTTTGTTGAGACGTGTCGTCCTTCATCCAAAAGACTTCATCAGTCCGAGGAGCTATAATATAAGCTAGCTTTTATTCAGTATACAAGGATCTAAGATCTAATAATCACTTATTAAAGGGGACATCTCTAATGACCACTGTTGTAATAAAGTTTACTTTTACTTTGTTCAAATATTAAATGTATTCAAACAGTACAGTTCTCTGTATTCTTGTTTCCTTTTTTTTATTGTTCATGGTGGTTGGATTTATTTTAAGCTAAAGCTCAAGAGTTGTTTATTTTTTGTTTAACATTTAGCTTATCTGCGGATGATTTTTATCTTTAATTGAAGCCAAATGGGCTTGTGTTGCTGTGAAAGACATGTTCAGTCATTTTCAAGTTTTCTAATGTGAAATTCTGGAGTGTAACATGAATGCTTTCTAATACCATACCTTATATTTTCCAACGTTTGGAAGTGCAGATCTGAGAAAAGCACCAGCAAAGAGGGTGTCATGGTTAATGTTCCAGGATATGACGGTGGGCCAAGTTCTCCCTCTGATGTGACAGTTCTAGGCCTCAGTATGGAAAAGCCTACTGTTGACTTTCTGAACAAATTACCTGGAAAGTCATGATGTCACTACACTGCAAATTCCTTCAAACCAGGACATTTGCAGAACTGTGCACTCCAGAAAGCATTAGAAAAACAAAAACAAAGTCATCAAGGACAATTTATTTGAATAAATAAATGTAACCTAAACATTTAAATTTACACCAGGTAATGGCAATATAAATGATTAAATATTATCCACATTAAAACAGAAACGTTTGAAGATGCCAAAACAAGATTTTTAGGAAGCCAAACAAAAAAAAAAAGAGAGAGAGGAAGAGATGCAGGGACATTACATCAAAGAGAAAATAGAAGATGGTAAGACATGTTCAGTAAAGAAATCCTTCAAAGACACCATGGTAAGAGAGAACAGAAAGAGAAGGATGGTTTAAGGTAACTAGAGAGAACATTTAGATCATTTGAAATTAACCACACATTTTTTTGCTTTCTCCCCTTGTTCTCCATACAGGTACACTGTGTTAAATTGTTCCCACTCTTTTGCACGTTGCCATTGTTCTCTCATAGCTCTGACCCCCCAGCCACGCACCCACCCACCAGCAGAGAGCTCGGGATCACAGTACTCTGTCTGCCCACCCCCCATTTTCTGCTTCACAGGTAATTAAATGGATTTCCTGTCTTGTAGTCGGCAAAAGAACATGACCCTGCACTCTGCCAGAGCGTGTCCAAAGGCACTCCTGGGCCGGCTCCCTGCACCATCTGCATCTCAGTGTCCAAGCGGAGCACTGGCCCTAAACAAACACACTCCACCCAGGGGACTGTCGAGCTACAGGCTACCCAACTAAACACACTCCACAGATACAGTGAGCAGTAATGAACTATAGGGGAAATTGAACTGTAAGTATCAAAGACTTAAACTATAGCAACAATACAGGGTGTAAACTAAGCAATGTCTCAGCTGCACTTATTGTGCAGGTTAACACAGTTTACACTGTGCAGAAATAAACATATATCACATTTCTTTGGGTTTAAACCAAATACAATTCACTGTAGTATGTAATATTTTAATATTTTATGTTCATAAGCAGAAATAATTGTCTGACTTTTATTACAGATCAACATTTTGGTTAAAAAAGTAAAACTAAAAATTAAAGTTAAGAAAAAAAGTAAAATTCAATTAATTGCATTACTGTTTACAATGAAAAACAATTTGTAATTTAGTTTAATATTGTATTATAATTAATGTATTATTATGCTGTGGGGGTGGTGGCGCAGAGGCAGGGCCGGCCCAAGCCTCTTTGGGGCCCTAAGCGAAATTTGGATGGGGGCCCTCTGTTTCTACTAATAATGTGAATTACTGCAATCAACGGTCAGATGGTTTTATCATTCTCCCACCTGATAAAACATATTGCAACTCTGACAGTCCTTTTTAATGTATATATGTAATTTATTGCAGGGGTGTCAAACATTTTAATTTTGGACCACATCAAGTTCATGAATGCCCTCAGAAGGCCAGACATGACATAATGTATTGATAAAACTGCCTATGAATAAACTGGTAAAATCAAACTTTCTAAAAATAAAAAATACAAATTTCACCCATCATGCCTTTTGGGGAAGGAAAAGGTATCCTTAATCCTTTATTTATTTTTAATTTAATCCTTGATTTTATCACTTGTTTTATTTATTTATTTATTTATTTTTATTTATTTTTTAAGCAGGCCTATTCTGCCTCCACATGATTCTGTTTTTAATCTTAGTTAATACCATTATTGATTTTATTTGATTTTATCACTTGTTTTATTGTTGTAGCACTTTGAGATTTTTATTAATGAAAAGTGCGGTATAAATTGAATTTATTATTATTATTATTATTATTATTATTATTATTAATAGGCAGTTGTCCTCTCATCACCTGCTCAGTCCTGTTTACATCTGAGAGGAAAGATGGCCACTCAGCTGGGTCCATTGGCAGAGCTGATGATCCTTGGTGTGGCTCGGACTTTGATGTGGAAGCTTCTGAGAAAGAGACAAAAGAAATATGATGATTAATAATAACATAAAAGGGTAGAAAATGTTTGCGATGTACATAACTGTTAATCTGAAAATGATCTGGAGCTCAAAGAGGAATTATAGAAGATGTTTTGCTGTTAACTTACCAGGTAGATCATCTGCAGTTGCAGACACAGATGAGACAGTGGGCACATGGGGTTGCTAGACTTAGCTCTGCAGAGGACGGAGATGGACCTAAGATGAAAACAAAAAAAAATTATGTTAGATGTCATATCACATTTACAATTATGTTGCTTACTTTTTTAAATAAAAAGTTCAACTATTCTTATACCAGTGTGTTTTTGCTTATAATAAAAAGGAATCTGCCAGTACACCAACTGAAATGTATTTTAAAAAATTGTAAATAATTTGGTTGTCTAAGTGTCTGATTTTAGAAATAATATTGGAATTATATCTCAAGATGGTTAAACAATTTTATGAAAGAGGTTTTGCTTACCAGGTAGTTCAGCAGTAGTTGCAGACACAGATGAGACTGCGGTCATAGAGGATGCTAGACTTAGCTCTGCAGAGGATGGAGATGGACCTAAGATGAAAATAACAAAAAATGTAGTTATGTTAGATGTCACATCATACTTGTAATTATGTTGTTCACTTTTTTATGAAAAAGTATAAAAATACTTTCATACTTTGCTTTTTTGCTTGTACAGTAGTAATAAAACAAATCAGCCAGTAAAACTGAAATTTTCTTCAGACATGTTTAAACAGTATTTGTTCCTCCAACGTCTTCTATTTTCTGCTTACGTTGTAAATAAAAAAAATTATGAGTTAGTTGTCTAGGAGTTATAAAAAGGATGTTATGCAGTTAACTTACCAGGTAGATCAGAAGTGATTGTAGTGGACACAGAAGATGAGGTGCTACACTTAGCTCTGAAGATGACGAAGATGGACATAAGATGAAATACATACATATGCACACACATTCCTTGCATACTTTCATTACAGACTCTGGAGTGTAATTATGACTAAAAATTAATTGTATGCTGTATGGTGAGTCTTTCTCTTACCTGACGCTCTGCCCACAGCTGAGCCTGGTAATGTGGACTCTCGCTGACAAAATATTTTAACAGTGCTCCTGCAGAATTTCACATAACATAAGTTTGTGTAAAAATTGTTTATTTTAGTCACATAAATTATCATGCTCAACAGACCACAACATATTGCCAACTCAAGCATAGCTAGTAAGCTGTTAAATCAATATAGCCTGATGTAAAACATTTGACTAGCAAATGTTATTTATTGTGAAGTTTTAATTATTGCTATCAAGCGTTAGCAAAAACGCTGTTTTGAGCCAACAAAAAAAAAAGATATAGTGCCAATCAACTCACATAAAATTAAAACTCAGTTATTAACAAGTACAAACACGGTAGTGCTAGCCAGCTATTTAGCAGCTGCACAAATATTTTTTGATAAAAGAGATGTACTTTGTACAATCGTACCTTTATCTTGCCGTTTTTTCTCTTCTTCATCATCTTTTTTCCTCTTCCTTTTTTCAGCCCCTGAAGGATATCTGCCCTTTTTTGTGACATTATCTAGCGTTAGTTACATGTCAGGTGCTTAATTAGCTGCATGCGTACTTCACAGTGCGGCAAAGAGCTCTGAGAAACCTGTGAAACGTGCTCTACTGGGGCCCCACTAAGGGGGGGTCCTCAAGACGACCGGTCATTTCTTTCTTTCCATAGAGTGATTTCTACATATTCAAATATACATATACACACAAATATATGATATGTTATATACAGTATATTCATTCATTCAACCTTTATTTATACAGGCTAGCCACGTTGAGTCATATCATTATGAAAACAAAAATCTGAACTTTATGATGAAGTTGTGTGTAATAGAATCATATAATTAATAAGATAAATAAAATAAAAACACAAAACTCAGCTCCTCTTTAGGGGCCCCCTTGTGACCCTGGGGCCCCAAGCGGCCGCTTACGTCGCTTATGCCTTGGGCCGACGCTGCGTAGAGTTTAAGAAGGTGAGTTTGTGATCGGAAGATTGCCGGTTCAAGCTTGTGATCAGAAGATCGCCGGTTCAAGCTTGTGATCAGAAGATCGCCGGTTCAAGCCCCGGTACCGACAACGTCAAAAAATGTGGGTGGGATAAGTGAAGCAGTCACACCGGTATCCACCCTCATCTGCTCCACTCTGGGCCCTTGAGCAAGGCCCTTAACCCACACCATCTGCTCCCCCGGGAACCCTAGATATCAGCTCTCTGCTCCACACAGAGGGCTGTGGTAGCTCGGTGGTCTGTGGTTGTGTCAGGAAGGGCATCCGGCATAAAAACAATTGCCAAGTCTTCGTGCGACTAGTTCACTGTGGCGACCCCTGACAAAGGGACAAGCCGAAAGAAGAAGAAGAATTGTATTAAGATGCATTTTTTTGTATGGACCACCCCATGTGAATGAACACCAGCACTGTAGTTCCACAAAACATGTTTGTTTAATTATCAGCAGTACTCCTGGTTGGGGCAGCTTGGTGGTCAGTGCCATGGTCTTGTAATCCTGAGGTTGCAGGTTTGTACCCAGGTTAAGTCCAGTAGGACATCCGGTGTAAAATAATTTTCAAATCTTTCACTCAAGTTCAATTGCCGTGGCATAGAAATGAGCAGCCGAATAAAAACATGTATGATGATAATGTATAAGGCGGTAAATTTGTTCTATAAAATGTCATCCTTTATTCTTATCTCAAAACAAGTCAGTACAGACCACTGGTTTGAAAGCAGGTATTTTCTAAGGGCAGTAATTTAAGCCCCTTTTCCATAGTGACGGCTTGGAACAGTTTGACTCAGCCCAGCTTGTTTCAGCTTGGTACAAGGTGATTTTCCATATGCACTTCAGTACCTGTTCTTTAGGTGGGGTCCAGAATCCAACTTTCCTTACCAGCTAGTGGCAGTAGTGCTCCATTAAGCTATTTACTAGCCACCACTAAACGTGTTGGAAGAAGAAGAAGACCCTGAAAAGATACAGAGCAAAAATGGAGGATCTCATAGCTTTGTTGAACATTCTGCTCAGTCTGTGGCTTTTTGTCAAATATCAAAGAAAAGTGACCCAGAAAAGGATGCAGGCAGCAAGGCAAAATGCTCTGGAGAAGGGCAGGAGAATGTGGGGAGATGTAAGTTAAATGACGTGTGAGGGTAAGCTTGTGCTAATTTGCTATATCTAGTGGGAGCCGAGTGTAAAAGTATGTACATTTCGAATAAATACGGTTCAGTAATACATGCTGTGTGAGTGTTACAGATGATTCTCCAGCAAAATAATCGCAGCAGACCTACAGTCTGTTTATGTCCATCTCTAAAGCGATAGCATACAATGTGCACCATTAAAGATGAAAATGGCTTTTACCTTCCCTTCCCTACCCTAAACCATCTATGGCTACATTCACACTGCAGGCAAATCCGACCCAAATCCGATTTTTTTGCCCCATCTGACCCATATCCAATTTTTTAATGACAGTCTGAACGCGACAAATCTGATTTTTTTCAAATCCGACGCAGGCCCTTTCAGTATGTGTTCCCTTTCAGTTGGTCTCTCGGTGCAACATACTTGCTATGGGAATTGCGCCCCCACGCGATTACCTGAAGGAATATACTCACGCCTTTACGGCTAGGGGCGTCACTGCCGCGCCAGAGGCCCCTCCCTCTGGGTACTTAAGCGGCTTGCGCCCCTCCATCTTTCTCTTTTTAACCTTCACCTCGCTTAAAACCTGAACTTTGTGGGACTTCTCTGTTGTCGCATCGCTCGACTGAGGTGAGCTTGCTCCCTACACTGAGTGTACAGAGAAATTTCCCTGCGTGTTGCTGGGCTGGCTGGCGTAAGCTGGTCCAGCTTTTTCTACTCACCTTCGAAGTTTTCTTCTTTTCGCAGCTTTTCGCTCAACGGTGCTAACTGCATCACAACCTCCTGCTAGCCATTAGCAGGCTAACCAACGAAAGCAAGACGACGGAGAAGACGGCTTCAAATAAAAGAAAACTAGGAACAACTCTGACGCTTCTCGCCGGACATGGCTCCCGAGAAGGGAAAACGGAGGACAAGGAGGAGGAAAACCAAGACGACGAGTCCTCGCTCGCGCCCATGCCCCAGCGGATGCGGCTACTCCCTCTCGGCGACGGACACTCACGAGGCCTGTCCTGTCTACCTAGGGATTCTGCACGCGAGGAAAGCGCTGGAATTCCCCGACTCCTGCTCTCACTGCCGTCGAATGTCGGCAGTAGTGAGGAAACAACGGGCTGATGTGTTAGCCAAATCCATGGCTAGGAACGCGGCGCTGAAGGTCGCACGTCGCACTAAAGTGCTCCCTCCTGAACCAGAGCCTGACAACGTGGACCTAGAATGCAACGGCCGAGTCGGAGAGGACAACATGTCGGACTCCTCAGTTGCCACCGAGGACTAGACGCCTGAAGTGTCTGACCAAGACGTCGAATAGGGTCACAAAGGGGAAACTGTTGATTCCTCCCAGATCCTGGCGCAAATCTTACCGGAACCGGACCTGTCGGTACCTGCCCTGTTCGACCTGTGCCATAGGACGGCAGATGCCTTGCATGTCACGTGGCCAAACCCCACGCCTCGCCAACAGGCTACGAGGCTAGCGGGGAGCTACTTCTACGCGAAGCAATCGACAACGTCGCAGAAATTATCAATTTTCCCGGACTTCCTCGTGGAACTCAAACGCTCCGGGGCGGAACCCGGAGCTTCCATTATGCTGTCATAATCCTGACTCCTTGACGTCGCGGGAATGGAGACAGCAGGCCTCGCCAATGCATCCCCAACAAAGGAGACTCTGGCAGCTCACTTGGCCCCCACAGTCACGGGGACGAAACCTACGCTACCCAGCAGGGCCTGCCGCGCTTCGGAGAAACAACTTGAGAAGTGCTACAAGGCTTAGGGCCTCGCAGCTCATGCAATGAATGCATCGACCATGGTGCAAGCATACCTGGCAAAAAAACTCCAACATATCCAGGTAACAAAAGACGAGCAAGACTCGACGGAAGCCATGGAGGAGGCCCGCCATGCCTCGGACCTCGTGCTCCGTATGATGGGGACAATAGCTATTTCCCAAGGCAAGGCAATGGCGGAAATAGTTGTAGCCCAGCACCATCTTTGGCTAACTCTTTCAGACCTCCCGGAAAACCAGAGGTCCACTTTCCTCCAGCACCCTATCGAGCTGACGAGACTCTTTGGGGGAGCATCGGAACGCATCCAGGCCAGGTTGGAACAAAGACGCACACAGGCGGAAGCCCTCCGCGAGAGGTTGCCAAGGAAAAGCTTTGCACCCCTGAAGGAAGACACGCGTGGCCCACCACGGAAAAGACCCGCTGGTGGCGGCGAAGCCTTCCAGTATAAAGGAGCTCTTCAGTGACCCAATGTGGAAAACAGACTTGAACCTGATGTAACAGGACGATCTGACAATTTTACAGGTTTGCCCGCCCACGTGGTATGGGAACCTTACTCCTTGAGTCCAGTCTCCCCTTGTAAAAGACTACGAGGAGTGACTGACATGTGTACGCGTACCAAACATGACTCGAACTTTGCATATGTAAACAAAACAAACACTGTTTCAGACATGTACAAAAATAAAAGCACCAAAGCACAGACTCCCCTGGTTCTTGACTCGAGTCCCATTTTTATAAACAAACCATATGGTCAAACTATGAACCACAGCAAGATACACAAGTTCTGTCAAGGACGGCTAGATTTCGCGATATCTTCTGTTGGGCCGACCAACCTGCTCAGAGGAGTGCAAGAGAGGTCAAAGGTCACCCCTCTGGCGCTAAAACACGAGGAGCAGCAATTCAACATGCCTTCCAGGCTCAGCGCGCATGCGCAGGCCTGGAAGGCGTGTTTACCAAATGAGTGGGTCATGACAACGATACGTCATGGACTCAAGTTGCAGTTCGCAAAGAGACCGCCCCGCTTCACAGGGGTGCTGCAATCTAAAATTAACCCTAAACGTGTACACGTAATGAGGGAGGAAGTCTCAACAATGTTGCAAAAGGGATTAGCCTGGTCCTAGGACGCAAGCTACGCTCTGGCCAATATAGCAAATACTTCCTGGTGCCCAAAAAGGATCATTCCCTGAGACCAATTCTGGATCTCAGGACCCTCAACAAGAGGATTAAAACATTTAAGTTCAAGATGCTTACACTACGGCAAGTTCTCCAGTCTGTGAGACCTGGAGACTACGCGTGCACAATGGATTTAAAATATGCCTATTTCCATATAGGTGTATTGAGGAAACACAGGAAGTTCCTCTGCTTTGCCTTCGAAGGTAACACTTATGAATTCAAAGCTTTACCTTTTGGTTTAAAGACTGCTCCGCGCACATTTACCAAATGTCTGGATGCAGTCCTGACCCCTCTTTGGAATCAAGGACTCAGGGTCATGAATTACCTGGATGACCTGCTGATTCTGGCTGAAAGCAGAAAGCAGGCCCAGTTACACTCCTATAGAGTGATTCTTTGCCTGGAGTCTCTTGGGTTTGTCACAAACCTACAAAAAAGCGATTTGACTCCATTGCGGGTTACCGTATTTTTGGGAGTACAGATCGAAACGGTTCAGTACAAAGCATGGCTCTCGAAGGAACGAGTTTCCTCCATTCGCCGTTGCCTGGGAAAATTTAAACTGGACCAACGGGTCCCTGTGAAAATCTGCCAACGCCTCTTAGGCCTCTTGGCGGCAGCCATTCCCTATGTGCCACACGCATTAATGAACATGCGGCCCATACAAGTATGGCTAAACCAACGAATACAACCCGACTTGCCTAATCAGGCAGAGAATGTTAGGATAGACCCAGAGTGCCTGGAGGCCCTGGAACCCAGGAGAGACTTGTCCGATTTCACGGAAGGGGTCTCATTCGGAAGGGTGTCATCTCGTGTGGTCATCACAATGGACGCATCAAAAACTGGATGGGAGGCGATCTGTAGAAATCACAATGCCCGTTGCCTTTGGAATGAACAGGAAGCAAGATTGCATATCAACTTCCTGAAATTGTTGGCCGTATTCCTGTCTCTAAAATATTTTTTCAATAAAGGTCTGATTGCTGGACAACACATCCTGGTGAAATCAGATAACAGGACCACAGTGTCCTTCATCAACAGAGAAGGAGGGACAAGGTCTCGGGTCCTCCTAGGATTGGCACAAAGGATGCTCACATGGTGTATTCCAAGAATCTTGTCACTTAGGGCGACTCATTTCCCCAGTGAACTAAATTATGGGGTGGATGCCCTGTCAAGAGGACCCCTATTGGCGTTGGAATGGAGCCTGAATCCACAAATTGTGGAGCAGGTCTGGTCACGATTTGGGGAAGCCTCTGTGGACCTGTTTGCCTGCAGAGCTAGCTCACACTGTGACCTCTACTTTTCCTTGAGGGAAGCAGACGTTCCATTGGGTATGGATGCTCTGGCACATGATTGGCCTGCAGGGGTGCTCTACTATGCCTTTCCACCTGTCCCTCTGATCGGGACAACATTGGAACGGGTACGTCAGGGAGCTCTCTCCTTAATCTTTATAGCCCCAATGTGGCCACAGAAGATGTGGTTCCCAGAGCTGATTTCAATGCTATCTGGTTATACCATGTTAATTGCCTTCTCACAGGGACCTACTGACTCAGGCGCATGGGTAGCTTCTACACCCACATCCAGTGTTGTGAAATCAAAAAAGGCGTTCAATACAGGATCAACTGGACTTTATTTGTTGCAGAAAACGTTCACCAAGTCCAGTTGATCCTGTATTGAACGCCTTTTTTGATTTTATCATGTCCTAGACGACTGAGAATCTTCACCAGCGTCCAGAGTTGTGGCAACTTTCAGCCTAGCCTCTGAAGGGATCTGGCTGAGAGCCTAAGGCTTTGGTTGTTTTGTCCAAAATCAAAGAACAAAGTAAAAGGGACCTGTGAGATTACCCTGTGCTTGGCTTGGGTTTCTACCTCTACATCGGTCACCCAATTTCTTGTGACATGGTGGGTCCAATTTTTTCCTCCTGTTTTCTCAGGATGTTACATTGAGAAAAAAGGGGATGTTAAGCTTTCACACTGATGGAGCACGCTTAAGCTGTCTCTAGTTGGTGTATACATATTCATTCAACCTTTATTTAGTCAGGTAAATCTTATTGAGCCTCATGGCTCATTTACGAAAGCGACCTGCTAATATATATATGCCTAGTGGAAACATCATGTTGGTGTTTCTTGCATTTGGCATTTTTTCCTCTTAGCATGTGCCTTCTGCATTCCCTGCAGACGGTAGCTGAGGGATGCCTGTCCTTTAGGACGGATGTTCTCACTTGTACTTTGCTGAGCATTTCAAGGGCGTGAATGGATTACGTTCCCATAGCAAGTATGTTGCACCGAGAGACCAACTGAAAGGGAACTGAAAGTTATGCACCATAACTCATGTTCCCTGAAGGAAGGGAACGAGGTGCAACATAGCTGGCCCTTTCAATGCTGAAAGCTCGGTGAAGTGCAATTTTGGAGAAAGATGGAGGGGCGCAGGCCACTTAAGTACCCAGAGGGCGGGGCCTCTGGCGCGGTGGTGACGCCCCTAGCCATAAAGGCGTGAGTATATTCCTTCAGGTAATCGCGCGGGGGCTCAATTCCCATAGCAAGTCTGTTGCACCTCGTTCTCTTCCTTCAGGGAACATGAGTTATGGTGCATAACTTTCAGGTTTTAAATCGATATATATCTGATGTTTTCAAAGCGACTGCAGTGTGAACGCTCATGTGACTTACATCTGACTTTTTCATCACCGATGTGAGACCGACGTCACTCTTGGCTCCTACTCCTACGGTGGCCAAGGGGTGCAAACGCGCTGCAAAAGATAAACGCTCTGCATTCCAAAATTGAACCGCACTCCTCGGCCACCGTATACTCTGCATCCACACACCCCTCTGAACAGAGGTAGCAGCCACAGCTCCAAAAATCGCCATCACTAAAAATTTTGCTCGCTTTCTTCTCAGTTTTCTTTTGTCTTTAATCATTTGGATGTTTAGCTTTCCCTGATTGGACAACAACTTCAAAATTACCGAACACACACTGAAAACTGTTGCGTCCATGTTTACTTCTGCAAACACAGGGTGCTACGCAGTGTTTGGTGTAACGCGTTAGTAACGCGTTACAGTAATGACATTACATTTTTCAGTAACGTAGTAGTGTAACGCACTACTGTGAAAATGCCTGTAATATATTACAGTTACTAACAAAACCTTACATTCGTTACTTGCGTTACAATCAGGACCTTTCGGAGAATAGTTTTATTTATTTATTTTATTTTACCTTTCGGAGAATAGTTGTGGGACGACCCGGACGAGGACGACGGAGCAGACCATAGACATTATATATAGATATCTATGGAGCAGACTGTCACGTGGGGAAAACAAAGACGTACGCGATGACGTCGGAACGTCATACGTCAACGTACATAGACATATAAAGGTACATAGACATACGGCGATGTCATTTTATGGATGGAAGTATTCATATTATTTTTCTTTTGTCACGAGAAAGGACAAGAACATTACAGTAGTGTGCAAGCTATGTCTGGGCCACAACAAGACACTGTCTACTGCTGCGAACTCGACGTCAAATCTTTACAAGCATTTACAAAGACAACACGCTAATGCTAAGCTAGTTGCTAAAGAGCCGCAGAGGGATGGTGCAAGTTTGATGCCACCACCGTTTAAGCAGGCTCGGCTTGAATTTCACCGCCAGGCAACCAAAGGCTGAGGTAAACAAACTTGTAAACAAACATTTCAGATGTTTTATTTTTTATTTTGTTTTATTTTTTTAAAACAGAAGTTTTACATTTTGATATTGTCATACCTTTTGAATGGCACGTTTACATATGCATTGTGCTTGTTATTTACTTACTTTGAGATTTTTATTAATGAAAAGTGCATTATAAATGGAATTCATTATTATTATTATTATTGTTATGTAGCACTGCTGTTTTACTTTTTCATCAAAAATGAGTGTCAAAAAGATCTCTAATATTATTATTGAAAGATAAAAATTAATACAGGTTAAATCTCAGGTATTAGAGTAATCCGAAAGTAATGTAACTAAGTTACTTTCAGAACTGAGTAACTAAGTAGTGTAATATGTTACTTTTTTTAAAGTAACTAGTAATGTGTAACTAATTACTTATTTTGGGTAACTACCCCAACACTGGTGCTACGTGTCACGTCACGTTCTGAGACGTTTTCATCTGCGCATGCGGGTCACTTCTGCCATGTAGATCGTTCACACTGGAGTCTGATGCAGCTCGCATTTAAAATGTAGTGTGAACGTTCACACCAAAATATCTGATTTTTTTAAATATCGGAATGCATTAAGACCTGCAGTGTGAATGTAGCCTATGTGTCATTTCAGTATAGATGTTGACAATAAAGATGTATTAAAAATATCTTGACTTTTGTTATGACACTTTAGTTATTTACTAAAAACTGTAGATGGACGGAATTGTTATAATAATAATGCCTGAAGAGTTAAAACAATAAGTCATTTAAATTTGATGTTTTGAGGCCGAGTTACCTTTCTTTTAAAGACTGACTAGTTGTTTTATTTTGTGAATAAAAGAAACAGTATTTTGTGCAATTAAATAAGGTGGTTGATTTTTTTCCCCGACGGTCATGAATGGTCATAAAGTTAGCAGACAATAAAAGGGTTAACCCGGAAGCTTCAGAATTTGTCCAGATTAAGTATAATTCATGTCAGATTATTACTGTCACTGTCCCATTTGAGTTTGGATTCAGAATAAGCCAGGCAAAGGAGTACAAAAAGAACAGTTTTTATTTATTTGTCTGCTGGGAGTCAGGGTCCAGGTGGGAGTCCAATCTTAAAGACAGAGAGGTAGTGACTTAGCCAGGACGAGGAGGTTCTGTGGGTTACTGTTGAAGTCACTAACCTTCTCAATCTTGCAACGTGGCAGGTGCTGTGGTCGATCTCCAGCCGGTGTTGTCACTCATGCAGATTGAGCTGCTACAGTGGGGTAGACTGATGTGATGCAGGCAGGGGAAATCCATGGTCTGATGGTCGTAGCGGGGGTCAAGCACGGGGAAGCAGAAAACAGAGCCAAATTGTACTGTAATCTGTAGTATCCTGATGCATGCTCAATATTCCATCCATCCATCCATCCATTTTCGTCCGCTTATCCGGGGTCGGGTCGCGGGGGTAGCAACCTAAGTAGGGAGGCCCAGACTTCCCTCTCCCCAGCCACTTGGAGCAGCTCCTCTGGGGGAATCCCAAGGCGTTCCCAGGCCAGCCGAGAAACATAGTCCCTCCAGCGTGTCCTGGGTCTTCCTCTGGGTCTCCTCCCGGTGGGACATGCCCGGAACACCTCACCAGGGAGGCGTCCAGGAGGCATCCTAACCAGATGCCCGAGCCACCTCAACTGGCTCCTCTCGATGTGGAGAAGCAGCGGCTCTACTCCGAGTCCCTCCCGGATGACTGAGCTTCTCACCCTATCTCTAAGGGAGAGTCCAGACACCCTGCGGAGAAAACTCATTTCAGCCGCTTGTATCCGAGATCTCGTTCTTTCGGTCACAACCCAAAGCTCATGACCATAGATGAGGGTGGGAACGTAGATCGATCGGTAAATTGAGAGCTTTGCCTTTCGACTCAGCTCTCTCTTCACCACGACAGACCGGTACAGCGCCCGCTTCACTGCGGATGCTGCACCTATCCGCCTATCGATCTCACGCTCCAGTTTTCCCTCATTCGTGAACAAGACCCCGAGATACTTAAACTCCTCCACTTGGGGCAGGACCTCCTCCCCGACCCGGAGAGGGCATGCTACCCTTTTCCGGCTCAAGACCATGGCCTCGGATTTGGAGGAACTGATCCTCATCCCGGCCGCATCACACTCGGCTGCAAACCGCTCCAGCGAAAGCTGTAGATCACGATCTGATGAAGCCAATAGGACCACATCATCTGCAAAAAACAGAGAAGCGATTCTAAGGCCACCAAAACGGATCCTCTCAACACCTTGGCTGCGCCTAGAAATTCTGTCCATAAAAGTTATGAACAGAATCGGTGACAAAGGGCAACCTTGGCGGAGTCCAACTCTCACTGGAAACGAGCCTGACTTACTGCCGGCATTGCGGACTAAGCTCTGACACCGGTCGTACAGGGGCCTGGTACCCCATACTCCCTGAGTACCTCCCACAGAACCCCCCGAGGGACGCAGTCAATACCTTTTCCAAGTCCACAAAGCACATGTAAACTGGTTGGGCAAACTCCCATGTACCCTCCAGGACCCTACTGAGGGTGTAGAGCTGGTCCAGTGTTCCACGACCAGCAGGAAAACCACATTTTTCCTCCTTAATCCGAGGTTTGACTATCCAACGGACCCTCCTCTCCAGAACCCCTGAATAGACCTTACCAGGGAGGCTTAAGAGTGTGATCCCCCTATAGTTGGAACACACTCTACGCTCCCCCTTTTTGAATAGAGGAACCACCACCCCAGTCTGCCAATCCAAGGGAACTGCCCCCGATGTCCAGGCGATATTGCAGAGTCGCGTAATCCAACACAACCCCACAACATCCAGACCCCTAAGGAACTCAGGGCGAATTTCATCCACCCCCGGAGCCCTGCCACCACAGAGCTTTTTAACCACCTCGGTGACCTCAGCACCAGAGATTGGAGAGCCCGACCCAAAGTCCCCAGGCTCCTGCTTCCTCAGTGGAAGACGTGCCAGTAGGATTGAGGAGGTCTTCGAAGTATTCCGCCCACCGACTCACAACATCCCGAGTTGAGGTCAACAGCACGCCATCCCCACCATAAATGGTGTTGGTCGCATACCGCGTTCCCCCCCTGAGACGCCGAATGGTGGACCAGAATCTCCTCGAAGCCGTACGGAAGTCATTCTCCATGGCCTCTCTGAACTCCTCCCACGCCCGAGTTTTTGCCTCAGCAACCACCCGATTCGCATGCCACTTGGACTGTCGGTACCTATCTGCTGCTTCCGGGGTCCCACAAGCCAAAAAGGCCTAATAGGACTCCTTCTTCAGCATGACAGCATCCCTCACCTCCGGTGTCCACCGAGGGTTGCCACCACGACAGGCACCAACAACCTTGCGGCCACAACTCTGATAAGCTACCTCGACAATAGAGGCGCGGAACATGGCCCACTCGGGCTCAATGTCCCCCGCCTCCCTCGGAACGTGTTCAAAGCTCTCCCGGAGGTGGGAGTTAAAGCTCCGTCTTACGGGAGACTCTGCCAGACGTTCCCAGCAGACCCTCACAATACGTTTGGGTCTGCCAGGTCTGACCGGCATCCTCCCCCACCATCGGAGCCAACTCACCACCAGGTAGTGGTCAGTTGACAGCTCCGCCCCTCTCTTCACCCGAGTGTCCAGGACATGCGGCCGCAGATCAGATGAGACAACAACAAAGTCGATCATCGAACTGCGACCTAGGGTGTCCTGGTGCCAAGAGCACATATGTACACCCTTATGCCTGAACATGGTGTTCGTTATGGACAATCCATGACGAGCACAGAAGTCCAACAACAAAACACCACTCGGGTTCAGATCAGGGGGGCCGTTCCTCCCAACCACACCCCTCCAGGTCTCACTGTCATTGCCCACGTGAGCGTTGAAGTCCCCCAGCAGAACAAGGGAGTCCCCAGGAGGCGCACTCTCCAATACCCCCTCCAAGGACTCCAAAAAGGGTGGGTAATCTGCGCTGCCGTTTGGCGCATAGGCACAAACAACAGTCAGAGCCCGTCCCCCCACACGTAGGCGAAGGGAGGCTACCCTCTCGTTCACCGGGGTGAACCCCAACGTACAGGCACCAAGATGGGGGGCAACAAGTATGCCCACTCCTGCTCGGCGCCTCTCACCAGGGGCAACTCCAGAGTGGAAGAGTGTCCAACCCCTCTCAAGGAAACTGGTTCCAGAGCCAGAGCCATGCGTTGAGGTGAGTCCGACTATTTCTAGCCGGAACCTCTCAACCTCACACACTAGCTCAGGCTCCTTCCCCACCAGAGAGGTGACATTCCATGTCCCAATGGCCAGCTTCTGTAGCCGAGGATCAGACCGCCAGGGTCCCCGCCCTCGGCCACCACCCATCCCACATTGCACCCGACCCCTTTGGCCCCTCCCATAGGTGGTGAGCCCATGGGAAGGGGGACCCACGTCTCCTCTTCGGGCTGTGCCCGGCCGAGCTCCATGGGTGAAAGCCCGGCCACCAGGCGCTCGCCAACGTGCCCCACCTCCGGGCCTGGCTCCAGAGTGGGGCCCCGGTGACCCGCGTCCGGGCGAGGGAACATTTTGTCCATTTATTTTACTCATCATAAGGGGTCTTCGGGCTGCACTTTGTCTGGTCCCTCACCTAGGACCTGTCTGCCTTGGGTGACCCTACTAGGGGCATGAAGCCCCTGACAGCATAGCTCCTAGGATCATTGGGACACTCAAACCCCTCCACCACGGTAAGGTGGCAGCCCAGGGAGGGGCTCAATATTCCAGGTAGAAAAATCCAAAAAAGTTAAGTCTTGGTCCTCTGGACATTCAAAAAACAAAACAAAACAAACAAAAAATTTGTAGAAACATTTCCTCTTTCCTCCAAAAAACTTCTTCAGTCTGAGGAGCTGTATTCAGCTCAGTCTTATAAATAGCACCCTCTCACAGTGGATCAACCAGTTTGCTGCTGACAGCCAAAACTAGCGTCTCACATGATTAAGGGGCCATTCACACTGTGCATATTTTGAGTGAAACCGCACCTTTCTCTCTGCGGTTCTGCTGATCATTTACACGACTGGGCCCCCCCTCTTTGAATCCAGAGATTTCTGAATCTACTTCTCAGAGTGGAGGTTTTTCTCTGACCCCCGGTTGATAACATAAACATCTCCCGCTGAACTTTTGTTTAAACCACATGCGCGCACACACGGACAGACAGCATATTTCTATCAACAACAATGGTTGCGGACACACACCGCTCCGTTCTGAACTACAATTGATGGAATACATTTTGAGTCTCATGTTTAATTAATCTACACCTGAATGTAGCTGCTGTGACCGACATGTGTGTTGGAAGAGACACAGCATGATCCAGTTCTAATATTGTTGTTTATTGAACGAGGCAGGCGGATATTTCACGTCGTGCTGCACTATAACATACTAAATGTGCTAAATAATAACAGTTTAACAATAATAAACAGTATTTATGTTAGTGTGGGAGATATATAAAGTTATCTGAGCTAAATGAAGCTATCTGGACTCAAGTTGCGTCATTTAAACGATGCGTAACATGTTGCGCATTATTAAAGTTGAAAATGAAGACGCCAGGTTTATTTTTTATTTAT
Source organism: Garcialebias charrua (assembly GCA_038048925.1). Taxonomy (NCBI): domain Eukaryota; kingdom Metazoa; phylum Chordata; class Actinopteri; order Cyprinodontiformes; family Rivulidae; genus Garcialebias; species Garcialebias charrua. The sequence continues at coordinate 5,311 of JBBPBX010031741.1, read as the reverse complement.
TTATTCAACACCACAAACTGTATATCACACAAACACTGAGAATTAAACTGAACATTATTAAAAACAGGTTAACTGAACTGTAACTATGTTAATGAACTGGACTCAGCTCTGTTTTCATCTTGGATACTGGTCCCATGTCCGAACCGGTCCACCTGGTGGAAGGACAGCTTCTCGACTTTGCAGGGAAAAAATCAAATAAAAAAACTCAGTTAGTTTTTGTGTGATCAAAGTAAACACAAGCAAACACTATTAAGAACGTGGATTTACCTGCTGTAAATCAGCTACTGATTATTATGGACTAAAGTCCGACCATCGTCCTCGTCGACTCAGTTCTGGTCCACTCAGCGACTGGTGTGGAGCTTGTTAGATGAAACGGGTCCGGCATGGCGTCAAATCTGTCGACTCTTGTCCAAAATTCAACTTTAACTTGTTAAGTTGTTGTTAGCTGAACTTTTAGCCCAGAGGAAAGCAGACTAAAGCCCCCCGCATAGCTCTACGTACGTTCATACGCAGCTGTACGCACGAAAAGCGTATCCCCGCAGGCCATGTACGTGCAAAACTCAAATTTTACGACCGCGTAAAACACGGGAATGCGGTGTTGCACAATAAACTGCCCGGCACAGGACTGTTTTGTATGTGACACCGAGATATTAAATTCCCCCTTCTTCATCCTTGATCTGCATTTTCTTTTCTTTTTTTGCCAAAAGGCAAGTGATCACTTCCTCCTCCGTTGACTCCATGACTGAAATGATGAGAAATGAATGAATTTGTCACAAGCAAATTAAACGTGGGTCCAGCGTGGCTGCGGGAGGGTCTGGAGATTTCCTGGTGTGCTGGTCTGATGTGTGGGCTGCAGGACCAGCGCTGCCCTTTTTTTTTTGAACTTTTTATTAACATATAAACACAGAACACCGCTGCAGCTGGAGCTGCCAGCTCTCACCCTTTTTTCCCCCGACCTGTCAATCAATGCAGTAGGCGTGTCAGCAAATGACCAATCAGCAACCTCAATTTGTCCCATAGGTAAACTCTTTTGTCAGGAGCTGCACTGCAGCTGCTCAAATGACGTCAAGAATTTGGTATGAAAACGCGAGAATGAACGCGAGAACGTATGCTGGGGTGTGGGGCTGAACTCTCTGCGTACAGTACGCACGTTCGGACACGCGTATGGACGTACACAGAGCTATACGGGGGGCTTAAGGTAGCACTCATGCGCATTAGGTGAAGGTATCAAATACACAACGCCAACTAATGACCCAGAATGG
>JBBPBX010031740.1:0-34325 GCA_038048925.1 Garcialebias charrua | reverse complement strand
AAGCTGGAACTATTTTAAGCTAAAAGAGCCCTCAGACTAAATATGTTTAACACCTTGTATTTAGGTCTGTTGTGTTGAATTTAACTGTGCTGACGTATTAAATTGAAAGAAAGTGAAATCCTGTCAATCAAGTGTAATAATGTTGATTTTAGTTGATTTATTTTAAATAAATGGTAGTGTCTCCTGGCATACCAAACTAAAATCACCGTTTTCTGTCACTTAATGGCTATGGTTATTTATCCATCACAAAGATCACAGAAATATTGAATAAACTGAAAAAGAAAAGAATCCGTGAAATTACTATTCAATCTGAATAAGTAGATTAATTAAGGATAAAGAGGTCAGCTTAATACTGACCCCTGTTAAAATCCTTTAGTTACATCTGGGTGGCACTATATGTGTTTAAAGACACAATATATGGTCTCCCTCATGTTTCTTCATCTGGTGGCCTACGTACGTGTTTTCTAAAAGTTTATTGATAAATCTGTGGTCTCTCATCATGAACTGTAACGTCATGTTTGCATAAGAGGATCCAAGTTTTAAACTCTGAGGATAATAATTTTGGCTGGAAGTGTTCAAAGCAGGCAGATTCTGCATGTTTTTATCATTTGAGGCTGAGGGATTGTTATTCGTTCAACTCTGTTACACGCTGTTGGAAGCTTTTAGGTGAGGTTTTTGTCAGCCCGTGGTCTGTGGGGGTTCTGGTCCTGTTCGGTCCAGTTCACACAGACTCCTGTACAAAGCTTTGTTTGACCGCCGAGTCAAAAGCCTGAAAGCTACTTTAACATCTACAAGATTGCTGTGCTGGTATTTTACATGTTAGAGCAGGTCAAAGAAGCATATAACTGTTAGAACGGTGTCGGATAGTGGTTCTGAAACCCGAGTTCTGCTCCTTTAAAGTGGACGGAACCGACCTTGACGCGCTCCGAGAGAGTCCGTGTTTGTTCAACAGCTGCAGTGCTGTGTTACTGAGCGTAACTAAGTTGGCCTGTCTAGGTGTGTTCGCCGCATGTTTCAGAATTTTGGGAAGTTAATTTGTAGCGTTTGAGTTGTTTTAAGAGTCTACAAAGTTGTGGTCTGCTGTGCGAGCTAACGTTAAAAGGACGTGTACTACATGTCTGTTTATGAGCTGTGATTGGATGAAACGAGGGCTGTGAGCTGTCAATCACTCTCGTAGCGAGCGTTGATTCGCTGTAGTGGGAACGCACGCCGTTGCGACCAACCCACTTTGTCGTCATTTCCGGTACTGCATTGGGCGAAGGTAAGAAAACTTCATTCACCATGAACGCTTGGGAATGAACTACAAACGCTGTGATTGATTGGTTGACGTCACGTATCTGTTTAGCGAGCTCCGCCTCGCTCAACGGAAGCTGGTGACGCGCTGCGTCGACCCGCCTACTTGTGTCGTCATTTCCAGGTGCACTTTGGGTGACAAGCAAGTTCACGCTCACAGAACAAAGAGGAGATTTCACAAAAAAAAGTTTAAACACTCATTTTAAGCCATCTAAACTGTCTAACAACATAGATTTGTCTCTGACAAGACCGCAGTTCGAGCGTTTATCACGGACACACTAGAAACTAATTCTGAAAAGGTTGTTTTTAGTTTAAATACTGAATAAACAAAATCAGTCTCTTCGTGATAAGTCTCGAAGCTGCCCCCTGTTGGTTAAAAGACGTTGACAGATGAGTTTTCTCATTTAACATCATGAGAAGTCAGCATTTTTATGGTGAATTACCAGCTTTTAAAATTGTTCTGTACGCAAACAAAAACTCCTGTTTATTCTAAATACAAATTTTTTAACATCATGAGAAGTCAGCATTTTTATGGTGAATTACCAGCTTTTAAAATTGTTCTGTACGCAAACAAAAACTCCTGTTTATTCTAAATACAAATTTTAGAATAACAGAGGTACAGACAAACAATTTATGCTCATTTTAAATACTGAAGAGATTTAAAATAACACTCAAAAAAGCATTTTTAATTTGATTTTCAAATTAAAATAAAAAGAACAGAGCGTTTCCACATTAAGCTCTTCACATCTCTGAATTTTATACAGAATTGGTGTGCACAACTGCACACTTTTAGTTAAAATTGGCATTTTTAACGTTTTTCTGTGCACAATCATTACTGTACTGTTATGCTGAGCGCACGAACACTCGTTTATTTTAAATAAAAAATTGTTTAAAATAACGAACAGAACGTCCTTTTTCACTCCTGATAACTGTCAAATGCAGTACAAAATCAGTTTCACTGAGACTGCAAGACATCTTTTTAAAGGCATGCTCAAGCAGCATCCTGTCACATTTTAGTGAAGTCATTGCATTTAAGTCAGCCCTCTTTTATAAGCGTTTGAGTAAGAATAAACGGAAATCAGGCTGCTTGGGTTAGTTAGTAACTGTTGTTTGAACGTCAGTTCTATTTTAAAGTTAACACTGCAAGAGTGCATTTAACTTTTACAAAGTTCATTGAGGGTAAAAACCTGAAAAAAGGTACCTATGAATACTTATTACACAGTGAAACGCGTAAACCTCAGCTGATTAGTTTATTTGACTCAGTGCTACATTAAAAGTGAATATTTATTTGCAAACACTAACATGAGAACAATCTTTTGATTTTTTTCACACAAAATCAATACAATAATGGACGTTAACAGGGTGAAACAAGTGAGAGGGTCCGCTCCATCAGGGCCCCACAATGGCTTAGAACGAGCCGAGGTGGTGACTGCTCAGTTGACAGGTACGTGTGGCAAGAAGCAGGTGAACATCCTTTGACGTTTTACGACAGATTTCTTAAAGCTCGTTTTGCGGACAAATATACACCAGGCATGGAAGAAGATGAAGACTTTAAGTGGTCTTTCTTCTTACATCTCATCTATAAGATACGATTTCCGCTGCTCACCGTGGTTAATGCAAGAACGCAAACCATGGAAGAAATAAAACAGTATGCTATAAATGCATTTGAAGCTAACATGCTAATCAAAACACCCTTACAGGTGTCCCCAGGTGAAGCGGTCAAATCCCACTCGCTGGAGCTGGATTCCAGTCCTAAAAAAGGCGAGATTAAACAAGATTTTCAAACTAAAAAACAACTAAAGGTGGGTGTTAGCTCTACAGGACGCCCAAGACCAGGGTGGGCCCGGAAGGGACCCCTGAGACGTGGACCTGCACCTCGGATGACACATTCCGAGACATGCAAAAGGTCGCAAACGTTCCAGAACAAAGGCATCAAACCTCCAAGCTCTGATGAGGTGGTGGATGTAAGTTGGTTGTTTGAAAACTTGAATGATACAGAGGATGACCATACTGGGACAATGAGTGACCTTGTCTTTGATAACTCAGAGCACACAGTTGATGACAAAGACAGCAAACAAACTGCTGATAGTCAACAACTTCCTGAAGGTCATGATGCTGTCAGCCAACAAGATGCTGACAGTGAACAAGATTACACAGACAGAGTCACACGTGACAAGAAACGTGGGCCAAGACCTGTGAGGTTTCTGTGTAACTTTATACAAAGGGGGGTGGCTAAGAAAGCTTACCTGCCCATCACACTGGAAGGTGTCCTTGAGCGTGAAGCCCTCCTGGATGGCAGTTCTGATATAACTATTATGTCGGCCAAGCTGTTCGAGGAGCTGAGGACCGCCGCTAACGGTGTTGACGGGCAAATACCCTTTGAGAAATGTGCTATTGAGCTACATGTCGGCCAAGCTGTTCGAGGAGCTGAGGACCGCCGCTAACGGTGTTGACAGGCAAATACCCTTTGAGAAATGTGCTATTGAGCTACAGGGTCTCGCAGAGACGAGAACAACCCTAACAGCTATAGCTATGGTTCACATGCAGATTGGCGAAATGACACTACGCCACCCGGTGTTTGTGTCTAAACTTGACTCATTCCCATTTTTGGTTGGCCAAGATTTTATAAACCGCTTCAACGCGATTATAGATTATGGTCAACAGAAAATGTGGAGCACAGTGAGAAAACCCCTGCCAATAAAAGTGCCTCCTAGTTGTGATACAGACTGCCTAACCGCAGGTACCGCAGAGGACACAAGGGACTGCTCATCCGAGGACGAGAGCCCGGTAAGTGAACCTTCAACTACAGGTGAGACAGAAGAGACCCAAAAGTTGGACCAAACTCTGGCCCAACAAGAGAACCTCCTCTGTGAGCTGACACATTCAGCACTCCCTGACCACTGCCTACCACAGGTAGTGAAAGGTGTTGAGATCCAAGGATCCCACACCGAAGACGCTGTACTGTCCTCTGAGACAGGTAATTCGGCAATTAGCCAAGCTTTCAATGAAACCTTGGTTCAAGGGCATCTGAGTCCAGAAAATGACAGTCAACCAAACGCTGACAGTCACTTGGACATCATTGTTGCAGATTACGAGGACCCCTCATCAGACAAAATGGGGGCAAACTCACATTACCTACCACAGGTAGAGAAAGGTGTGGAGATCCAAGGACCCCACACCGAGGTTGCTGTACTGTCCCCTGGGACAGGTAAATCGGCTATCAGCCAAGCTTTCGATGAAACCTTGGTTCAGGAACATTTGAGTCTAGAACTAGTCAGAAATGACATAGTTTTTACAGACTCAAAGAGCCCCTCTTCAGTCAAGAAGTGGGAAGACACACACAACGACAGTGACCTGTCGCAGTTTGTACAATCAGACACACCTGCGACTGCGCCAACGGTTGTGACACACCTGAATTACACGGAAAGAGGTAAACGTAAGAAGATACGTTGGCCGAAACCTAAACGATTCCTGTGTACCGTCTTCTCTCAGCTGCGCGAACAGCTTAAACTAAACGGTGGCATCCTAACTTGTGCCCATGGACGGACGTCCTCACCTGTGTCGTGGTCCCCCATGACCAAAGGGGGGTGATGTTAGGCCATGCCAAAGACAAAGATTTGAATGTACACCTCAGAAACACTTTTGCTTTCGCCCAGAAAAACCTGGAAAAATCTGCTGAAGGACGTAAGGCGTACTATGACCAAAAGGCCTCTCACAATGAACTCCAAGTGGGAGACAGAGTCTGGTACTATACGTTCGCCCCAGCAACCGGGAAAGGAGGGTCCGAGACCGGAACTCTCGCCCGCAAACTAATGCCCAGGTGGACTGGACCTCATCTGATAACAGACAAAGTGTCCTCAGTCGTCTACGAAATCAAAATCAGCAAAGGCCGCAAAGAGCCAATTGCTAAATGGGTACATCGAAATCAGATCAAACCTTACAAGGCGTTCAATGACTCCACAAAAGACAAAGATCTCACAAACTCACCGACTTCATGGGATAATAAGGTCGTCCAAACACAAGTTAGTAAATAAACTAATCAGGTTTAAACTACCATATTTCCCACCCTATAAGTCGCATTGTCCAATTTGAACTTAGAAACGCTAAGCCTAAAACCCACAACAAAAAACTAACCTTAACAACCGTTTAAATCCACGAGATTTAATTTGACCTCGGTCATAAAGTTGAGACCTGTTTTTCTTGTGTGTTGCACTTTGGAATCTGACGACAAGAGTGTGTCGAAGCAGTGAAACGTTGTTTCCTTGTTGTTTAGTCATTACTGTTGTCATTAGTTGAGATATTGTTTGGTTCTGAACACTCCCAGCCAAAAAGGTTTTGTATTAACATTGGTTAATGAATGATATGGATTTAACTATGCCAACATGCAGTTCGTTTTGTTAAATCTCAATCGTCGAAGAGTCAATGTAGTTTAAAGCTACTCAAGGTACCATAAACTACACTGGTCTCACAATTTCTAAATTGAACCGATTCGATCGTTTCTATTCTAGATTACCTATTCATTTTGATGAGTCTCGCCATAGACTTCAAAATTTACTAGGAATACCAAATCCTACGTCGTTCGTCTAAAAGACAACAGACATTTAGATCAAACTATATTTCATTTTTATTTTAGTTTAACCTAAACTAAGTAATGAATGGAGGAATAGTTTGGAATTAGAGGCCTTCGTTACAGAAGCCCTCCAAAATTTTATAGGTACGATCCCTATATCTAATTTTACAGAATTGATCCACCCCTTAATTGGTAATTGTAGCTGATCTAAACCATGATAGCTTACATACCAGGTGCATATAGGTAAGGCTTAATGTAAAATCCCAATCATAAGCCCACCTAAAAACCACATAATTGCATGACACATAGAACCAGAGTGGCACTGACTGGAAACCAACCAGCCAACAACCTTCGATGTGGGACCTGCAGCTCCAACGCTTGGTCTTCAACCTCCATCCAAGGGTCGCCTCCTCTGCGTCAATCGAGGGATCCCCTCTACATGCTGATTATGAAAACAATTGTTGCTGATCAATCAACAAAACTAATCGTTGTGGAATTACTGCTGTGGAATTACCGCTGTGGATTATAAGACTTTGCTTTCCAAGGGATCACAGACTTTGTTTTCCAAGAGTTAACAGACTTTGTTTTCCAAAGGATTAAAAGCTTTTCGCAATGGGATTACCTCCGAACAGTATGGAATTTCCAAAAACTTTATGGGATTATAATTTTTGATTTTTCTCTTCCACTTGCTGGATTACTTCAAGATCAAAGACAGTTCAAGGTTTCCTTTCGTGTTGGACCCCATCCCCAAGGACTGGCGATGGCTTCCAAAAGGGGGGAGATGTAGTGGACCTACCCAGGGTCAAACTAAGGTTTTTGAACTGTCCAGTGATGACCTTTACTGACCTCTCAGTAAAGCAAGACATTTACTACAAAATCATTCCATTAGTTGTAATCTTAGAACATAGTCACCAAAAGAGACTATTTCTATCTTTGATTTTATTCTAATGTGATCAAAAGAATAACTTTTGTCATTTTCATGATGTGTGCTTTTAAGCTGTGTTATTCTGTAAGAGTTAAACAGTGTTCACTGCTGTGTTAAAGGTGAAGACTCGGGTCAGAGAGACCCGACTGTTTTGTTTAGAAATAAGAAGACAGTTTAATCCGTTGTTTCTCCTGAAAAGGGCTCCAGCTGCTCTGTCTTTTCCTAAACAATTTCCCTCTGCTCGGGCTGTAACCTTGGGTCGTGATAACGGCAAGTGAATTGCTCAACTGGTCCACGGACCAATGAAAAAGACACAAGTCTCATCTCTCATCTCATGATCTTTTTAAGTTCTAAGTTTTGCTGAAACACTTCAGAGTTTGCTGGGAGCTTCAAAAGAGATGTGAACCTTCCCAAAGGGCTGGGGTACGCTTGGTCAAGAGCTAACGACCTTCGTCATCCAGCTGGGACTGATAACTTGCTGTTATGAGTCCACTTCGAATGAGCGTAAGCTCAAAACTTTGTTATTCCTTCCTGGAATAATTTATCTTGAGCCAAAAAACCACGATTGCCACGGCTTCTGCCGACGAAAGCGAGTATCACCGACACCGACAAGGTAAACACGTCTGGAGTCCAGCTTGGACTTGCGGGACCGACGACTCGTCAGTCCAAAGCTGATCACAGCTCTTTGCCAGAACCAAGGCGGACGTCTTAAGGTAAAGGAGCAGCTGTTTGCTTGCTGGAGGTGTGATGATATCTTAGCTGGACGCGTACGGAAGAGTGTCATCTGGTTTCATAAATGCAAGATAAACTTCCTCTCTTAACCTCCCAATTCTTCTCCATCTTTCCTCCTATCCTTTTCCCTCAATTCTAAGCTGGAAACTATTTTAAGTTTAAAGAGCCCTCAGACTAAATATGTTTAACATCTAGTATTTATGTCTGTTGTTGTAATTCAAGTGTGCTGACGTAGTAAATTGAAAGAAAGTGAAATCATGTCAATCAAGTGTAATGGTGTTAATTTAGTTGATTTATTTTAAATAAATGGTAGTGTCGCCTGGCATACCAAACTAAGTCAATGTCCATTGTCACTCTATAGCTCTGTTTATTTATCCATCATAAAGATCACAGAAATATTGGGTAAACTGAAAAAGAAAAGAATCCGTGAAATTACTATTCAATCTGAATAAGTAAGTTAATTAAGGATAAAGAGGTCAGCTTAATACTGACCCCTGTTAAAATCCTTTAGTTACATCTGGGTGGCACTATATGTGTTTAAAGACACAATATATGGTCTCCCTCATGTTTCCTTCATGTCCGTGGTTCTGTCTCAAACTTGTCCTAAATGCTGATAAAACAAAAGGGATGTTTTTTTTCAAGTAGGAAGTCGGTCCCAGCAGATCTTCCTCTGATTTTATCCTCAAATGGTGTCCCTATTGAGTTTGTTGATTCATATAAATATTTGGGTATCCTGGTAAATTTGCATCTCTCTTTTAAACTCCACGTGGAAAACCTAGTGAAGAAACTGAAAGTTAAACTGGGTTTCTTTTTCAGAAATAAATCATGTCTAACACTGAATGTTAGGAAACGCCTTGTATCTGTGACTTTCCTTCCCTCCATTGATTACGGTGACATTCTCTACATGAATGCTCCTACAAGCACCCTGCGGATGTTGGATGTTGTCTATCATGGTGCACTAAGATTCATAACTGGCTGTGATTATCGTACCCACCACTGCACCCTGTATTCACTGGTTAACTGGACATCATTAACCTCACGCAGACTCTTCCACTGGTACATTTTCATCTTTAAATCACTTCTTGGTCTGCTGCCCTCATACATCTCCTCCTACATGTCTTTGCGTGAGTGCAGCTACAGCGTGCGCTCTCAGGACATGATTACCTGCAGTGTTCCGTCAGTGAGGACTGAACTTGGAAAAAGGGCCTTCTCCTACTCTGCTCCTGCTTCCTGGAATATCTTACAAAAAGATCTGAAGCTCTCGGCCCTGACCTCTCTAAATGGTTTTCAGAATCTGTTGGAATCCTGGCAAAAACCAATACAGATTTGTTCCTGTTTTTGTACATCTACCTTATAATGTTTTTGCTACTTTTTCTTTTGTTTATTGTTTAATGTATTTGTATTTGTATCATTGCTGTTCATCATTCTTTAGTTTGTAGCAGGTCGCTTTTGTAAATGAGCCCTCAAGGCTCAATAAGATTTACCTGACTAAATAAAGGTTGAATGAATGAATGAATGAATTTGAACAAATTCAATATTTATCAACTCAAACAATTCTTCCAAGTCTTTGCCCTCACAAAAGAAAGTAGTGTCGTCAGCAAAAAGAACACATTTGAGGACATCGGACAACTTCATTAAATCATTTACATATAAAATAAATAACTTAGGTCCAAGTACAGAGCCTTGTGGTACTCCAGATAAAACATTGCTTAAAGTAGATCTTACATCTTCTATTTGAACGAACTGCTTTCTATCTTTCAGATAGCTACATATCCATTGCAATGCAGGTCCTCTAATACCATATTTTTTTAATTTATCAAGTAAAATGGAATGACCAATGGTGTCAAATGCTTTTTTAGATCAACAAATATACTTATGCAATGTTGTTTCTGATCCACAGCTGTAGTAACTTGTTCCATCAACTCCATAAGAGCCATGGATGTTGAATTGTTTGATCTAAATCCATATTGACTGTTACTCAGAATATTGTATTTACCCAAGAATTGGTCGAGTCTGGTCACAAATACTTTTTCTAAAATTTTTGAAAATTGAGGCAACAAGGATATAGGTCTATAATTATTGAATATACATTTATCCCAATTTTTGAATAGAGGAACTACTTTAGCTATTTTCATTCTGTTGGGAAACACTCCAGTTGAAAATGACAAATGACATATACGGTATGTAAATGGTTCGATAACACTAACCTTGTTTTTTTTTAAGAACATTATTCATTACTCGCCACGTTGCCCTCATATCACCACCACATTCATGTATTTTAACTAAATGTACTTGAATATTGACAGACAATATGCTTTTATGAGCCCTATACATAATCTGCAAATGTTATAATTGATCAAATCATAGAATTTCAATAGCTGCAGTTGACAAAACAATATACAGTATTTGATGGATGTCTATAATTTTGTCTAGTGATAATTAGTACCGCTCTTTTCTGCTAAATAAAAAGTGGATTTGTAATTGTTTTACATGCTTTACCCCAGATTTTGATACAGTAAATTAAATGAGGAACAATTAGCAAATTATACAACATAAATAGTGCTTTTTCATTTAATAACTCCTTCACTTTGTACAGAATTGCTATCGATTTTGCTATTTTTGTTCGTATTTATATGAGATTTCCATGTCAATTTTTCATCAATAAAAACACCTAAGAATTTCACCTCATTAACTCTAAGAATCTCAATCCCATCTAATGGAGCCTCAACCTGTCTTTTACTATTACTGAATATCATATAATATGTTTTATCTAGATTTAATGATAATTTATTAAGATGAAACCAATTTAGAATTTTCACAAATTCTGTTTGTGTCATTTTCAGCGTTTGTTCTGTGTCTTTACCCAGACAAAAAAATGCTGCATCATCTGCAAATAAAATGCATCTAAAAAGACCTGACACATAGTGTTTACATATAAATTGGATAACTTGGGTCCAAGTACTGAACCCTGAGGCACTCCGCATGTGATATCACAAAACTCAGATCTTATGTCATGTACTGTAGTTGAACAAACTGTTTTCTTCCTTCTAAATAACTATTTATCCATTTTAAAGGAGACCACATATAGGTCTTTAAAAATTTTATGTTATGTCTGTGTGCTATCTTGACAATATTAATTCATTTTAATACACAAAATAATTCTTAGATAATCAATTATACCCTTTTTAATTCTGCCATTTTTAACTTTCGTTTTGAACGACCGGTTTCTGATACTGAGTTCTGAAGTCCACGCCCTTCAAAGATCTGTTTACGCCCTCTGTAACAGCCAGTATCTGTAATGTGTTGTTGTTTTAAAATTAGCTCTTTTTTTATTACTCATTTGACTTACTGTTAGTGCTAGCTTAAGATAACTTACCGAAACCCGTCTGAGCGCGCCGCAATTTGCTGCTCCTTTTAGCATGAGACCACCCGAATCCGATGCTAATGTTAGCTTGTTCCTCTTCCGGTGTTCGCCAGCTCCGCTCGTTGCACGCGGCGATTTTGGGAGTTATCGCTGTTCCAGTCAAGACAACACAAAGTTCACCAAGTGTCTCCCGTAAATTAATCCGTAAGGAGAAGGTCCTCGCTGCTGCGAGGCTGCAGCGAGGCTGTACAGTTGAAGCTCCGCTCCATCGCGCCAGAAGAGGGTCCCGTCACAACCGGTCCCTACGCCAGGGGTCCGCTCGTTTAATTTTTGCCGGCTGCGCGTTGGGAGCGATCGCAAATACACTAAAAATTGAACTAAAATAGAAAAATAACAATTATACTTTATTTATAGAGCTTTGGAGCACACGTCACTGTGTGGGCGGGTGTCGGGGGCGTGTCGGGGCGTTCCGGTCTCGACCGCCATGTTTGTTGCCTTCAGAAAAAATAAAAGAAATTCAGGAGATTTCTTCCGTCAGGTTCTGAAAAGCAGGCAAAATAAAGTGGACTGTATCCTAATAAGCTTCTCCCAGGTGAGAAAAAAAAAACTACATGGAAAAAATCGGTATAATTGGAAATGTTGCCCGTTTGAAATAAATAAATAAATGGAGCAGAGACCCGGAGTAATACTTGCCTCCACTGACATTCCCTTCACAGTCATTTTAGCAGACCTGTGTCAGTGTTTACACCACAAATAATTTTTATAATTACAAATCACTGGGAGAGCTGGTCCAATCTATGAACAGCTGGGTAGATGATTTGGACATTTTTAAAGCCCCCAGATTGTAAATACGTTGAAGGTACGTTGTTTTTGGCTCCTTAATTGTACATAAATTATTAATTTACATTTCTTTCAGAATCAAACAACCTTCTGTATGCTAGGAGTATTAAAAACTGAGAACACTTTATTTTTAAAGTATGTTTTTTAACTAAATTACAAAGGTCCAAGTTGAAAATTACCTTATTTTTAATGACTTGAGCATGTCTAATAACATGTAGACTTCAAATCTTGATTAGATTACTATAATCACTATATACAGTATATGTATTAAGATGCATATATATATATATATTATACATTGTCTTTTCATTCACCATTTTAATTGTGTTCACAGGTTCTGCTCTGACTCTGAGCCACCAGAACACCGTGGGTCATGCTGAGTAACAGTGTGTCTACACACAGAAATAAAATGGTGTGTGAATCATCAAAACACCTACATTAAAATACAGCTAGCAGTAAAAAAAATCTTAAAGTTAAAGCATGTGGTTTCATCATAAACACCAACTCCTGAACTTGGAGCATCTTCTGATGGACTCAGTGTGATCGCTGCTGCCTGGAGAAAGTTCCCTCACAGATACAAGACATGCAGCATCCAGCAGCTGGAGGCAGGAGATGAAGTTCACCTGCAGAAGCATCACCCACTCTGCACAGGTGCATAATCAAACCACTGTGACCTTGTGTGGACCACACAGACATGGCTGGACGTCTACAGAAAGCATGAAGCTTCCTAAAGATATTTCTCAGAGCTTGTACTTCAAGGGAGACATAATTATGTAAAACATGCTGTTGACTTATATTTGCACATTTTTGTGTGTTTTCTATAAAATGTATTAACTCACACGTTCATCACATTTACTGGAAATGTTTAATTACATCAAATGTTTACTTCAAAATGGATCTGTTTCATTTCAAATTCAAACAATGACAACAATACGGCAAAGCAATGAAGTCCTGTATAGTACCTGACTTTTTTGTGTCACCCCTAAGAAATTCTTTGTCTAGCTGTTTTTTATTCAGCTCTGACCTGAGCTCCCTGTTTTCCTGTAAGAGACGATTAATTTCTGCTCTTCTTTGTTCGCACAACTGACATTCTGTTTGTCGCCTTTTTGCTGCTGGTTCATCTTCCTCCTCCCCATCTGCAGCGACAGTGATGTCCTCTCGTGGGGTTTCCACCGCAGACTCCACAACTTGCTCATGCTCCTCTCCAGCAGCCTCCACAAGCTGTGTGTGCTCATCTTCTGCTGCCACTACCACTTGTTGGTGCTCATCTCCAGCAGCCTCCACCACCTGTTGGTGCTCATCTCCTGCTGCCTCCATCACCTGCTGATGATCATCTCCTGCTGCCTCCACCACTGGTTGTTGCACATCTCCTGCTGCCTCCACTGCTTGTTGATTTTGCCTTTCCATCACTTCCTTCATCTTCCCCTTGTGCTCTGCTGTAACGTCTCTTTCACCTCGGAGTGTCCCAAGTGCAGTGTTGGAGCCCAGTCGGGATTTGACTCATCCATCTCATAAGAAGATTTGCCTTGAAGAGAACGCAGATCAGTAATATAATTATTGCCAGAAAACATTACTGTCATCCATCTAGTATATTATTTTTTGAGTTGAAATTACTGAAGTTCCATTAGTAGATTACCTTATTTTAATGGTGATGTATAAATGTCATAACAATGTACTACCCTTAAATATTCAGACACATTTTGTTAAAAGATGAAGTACTTTAATGTGTAATATGTTGAAATTTGAAAATTGAGATGAGTTACTCATTTTTTGTTACTTATAGATTATTCTTTGAATAGATTGTTTGGAAAAGGGGCAGATATAATAAGATAGTTTCTTCTTTCTGCTGCCTTTCATTTTATATTTTCTTTTTTTTGTCTTTGTTGGGTATTTATTTTGATAAAATGAATAAAGAAATAAATTAATAATAAAAAACAATATGCTACAGTCAATGTGACAACACAATCAACTTTAAACAGTTTATTTTAAAATAACACAGATGTCCGACCTAAACTTGGTTGACCCACTATGCACTGAACTCGACCAAAACATGATACACCTTGACAAAATGGCACAACTCCAGTAAACTGATTTAAAATACTCACCTGAATGGAAATGTCTGGAACAAACAAGCATGTATCTTGTGATGTTGGAGAACGTTACATCAGGACGTCTCACTGCTGATATCCATGCCTCCTTTTTGTTATGGCCGACACAAGCTCGCCCTCGCGTTGTTTCCAGGTAGGGAAACTATAAAACGAGTCCGTTTTCTTATTTTTTTACCTTTTCTGTCGTGTGAACGGACATTGCATCCTATTACACAGCAATTTAGGACCATTGCTAAGCTGTTGAAACCTGATTCGAACAAAATACGAGCAAGGCAGGAAAAATGGCGGATCGACAAAAAACTACAAAAAAAACTACCCACAATGCTGTGCGCGGTGGACCAGTGACGTCACGCTCCAAAGCTCTATAAAGCCATTTAAAAAAAACACAGCTGCAACAAAGTTCTGTACACATGAAATTAAGAACATATAAACAAAAGATGAGATGAAATCATGAAAAACAACAGTCATGTGTTTAATACAGAAGTGGGTTGAGCCTAACCAGGGGTTGCTAGGTGAGGGGCTGGACTCAGGTTGTGGTGGGTTGTCCTAGCGCTTGTGACGTCACAAGCGCGATTGATTTCAAAACGAAACCTAAATTATCACAGTAAAATAAATCTACTTAGAGTAAATAAACCACTGGGTGCATTTTTTTGGCCTTAGGACTGTTTTTTATGAAGTAAATACCCAAAGTTGAGTAAAAAAACATTAAAAAGTGAATTTTGCATGTGTTGTCCCCTTAAATGCTGGCCCTCTACTACCATATTTATACAGCTTCTCAAGAAGAATTCCATGGTCTATAGTATTGAAGGCCTTCCTTAAATCAACATAAATACTAATACAACACTTTTTTTGGTCAACAGCAGTTGTTATTTGTTCCATCAATTCAATGAGTGCCATTGATGTAGAATTGTTTTGTCTAAATCCATATTGACTATTACTTAGAATATTCTGTTTATCAACAAATCGAACCAATCTGATAACAAATAACCTCCAAAATCTTCGAAAATTGTGGCACTAATGACATTGGTCTATAATTATTAAACACACGTTTCTCCCCATTTAAAAAAAGTGGAATTACTTTGGCTATTTTCATACTGTTTGGAAACATTCCTGTTGAGAATGACAGAAAACGGCTCAATAACATAATTAATTATATTTTTTACAATCATCATATCCATGTTTATACAATCTTTTGAGCTTTTGTCTGCCCTTTTTTTTTTACAATAATATTAGTATTTCTTCTTTGTTGGTTCCTTCAAGAAAGATACTGTTGGTACAACCTGTAAGTGTATAATTCACATTTGTATCCACTTTTGATATTTTGTTTGCAAGACGTGGGCCAACATTTACAAAATAATGATTAAACTCATTTACAATTTCATATTGATCATGGATCTCATTACCATCCTTTATAAAGTATTGTGGAACTCTTGATTTTGTTTCATGATTTTTCAGAACACTATTCATTAGTCGCCATGTTGCCCTCATATTACCATTACTTTTGTCTAATAAATTACTATAATATTCCTTCTTTTGTTTTCTTATTATCCATACCAATTTATTTTTATTCTTCTTGTATCTTTCTTCTGCTTTCTTTGTTTTTACTTTTAGGACGCATGTGTACAAGTGTTTTTTTTTTTAAACATTTTTAACCCTTTAGTCGTCCATGGTTTATCAACATTACGCTTTGTATAATTTTTTGCACACAATTTTTTTCATACGGTGCTCCTAAAATATTCATTAATACATCATATGCTTTGTTTACATCAACATATACATCCTTCCAATTTTGTTTCTGTAAATCGTCTATTAAATTATTACAAGCTTTTTTTGATGTATTTTGTCACAGTTTACACTGTGTTTTTTCCTTTTACTCATCACTCTGTTCACTGTTTGACTTTTTCTTCTCTGCTCTCTTGGGGTTTTTCCTCTGCTGTTTCTGCCAGCCTCTTTACATGCCACTTCTCTCTCTCTGATTGCTGCTGATGGGTTCTACCTGTTTTTTCATTCATTCAACCTTTATTTAATCAGGTAAATCTTTTGAACCTCATGGGCTCATTTACGAAAGCGACCTGCTAAAACTAAAGAACAATGAACAGCAGTGATAGAATTTCCTTAAACAATAAACAAACAAACAATAAACAATAGAAAACAAAAGAGAGAAAAAACAAAAGAAAGTTTTTTTTTTTTTTTTTAACAAAGTATCAAAAAACTAGCAAAACATTATAAGGTAGACGTATAAAATCAAAGACAGGAACAAATCTGCATTGGTTTTTGCCAGGATTCCAACAGATTCTGAAAACCATTTAGAGAAGTCAAGGTCGAGAGCTTCAGATCTTTTTGTAAGATATTCCATGAAGCAGGAGCGGAGTAGGAGAAGGCCCTTTTTCCAAGTTCAGTCCTCACTGACGGAACACTGCAGGTAATCATGTCCTGAGAGCGCACACTGTAGCTGCACTCACGTAAAGACATGTAGGAGGAGATGTATGAGGGCAGCAGACCAAGAAGTGATTTAAAGATGAAAATGTACCAGTGGAAGAGTCTGCGTGAGGTTAATGATGTCCAGTTAACCAGTGAATACAGGGTGCAGTGGTGGGTACGATAATCACAACCAGTTATGAATCTTAGTGCACCATGATAGACAACATCCAACATCCGCAGGGTGCTTGTAGGAGCATTCATGTAGAGAATGTCACCGTAATCAATGGAGGGAAGGAAAGTCACAGATACAAGGCGTTTCCTAACATTCAGTGTTAGACATGATCTGTTTCTGAAAAAGAAACCCAGTTTAACTTTCAGTTTCTTCACTAGGTTTTCCACGTGGAGTTTAAAAGAGAGATGTGAATCGATCAGGATACCCAGATATTTATAGGAATCAACAAACTCAATAGGGACACCATTTGAAGATAAAATCAGAGGAGGATCTGCTGGAACCGCCTTCCTATTTGAAAAAAACATCCCTTTTGTTTTATCAGCATTTAGGACAAGTTTGAGACGGAACAAATCTGACTGGGCGTATACTGTATATACTTTCTCCACTACATTGCCAGATCAACTGATTGCTTCCAGCCACAGTTATCCTACGTACTCTCCTTGTTCACAGCTCTTTAATCTTGATCCACGCCTGTTTCCCTCGACCACGCTTTTTGTCTGTCCCTTTTGTGCCTCAGCCTTCTGACCTTGTTCACGACCTACGCCTGCTTTTGGATTTTGCCTTTGCCTCTCCCTATCGGTATTGTCTCCTCTTCGCCTCGGATCCTATGTATGAACCCTGCTCATCCTCGACTACGCCTCTGGACTTCCCTTGGTCTCTGCAGCTCTGTATCTCTGCTGGAGCGCCCTGTTACAACAAGAAAGATACAGTCCCTGCCCCTGGACCAGAGACACCAGAGGCTGTTTATTTACTCAATAAACATTTTAAAAACCCTTCTGAGTTTGTGTGTAGGATCTTCTGCGATACATGTGAGAAACAGGAGAAGCAGGTGAAATGTTCAGCTGGTGATGAAGGGTCTGTGAGAACAGCAGGTCACTGTGGTACAGGAGGAAAGTACGGCAACTTTAAATTTTGTTTCAAAAGAACGTTAACCACAAAAGCAATCACTAAACTGAGTCACTTCATTCTGTTACGGAGCGTTGTGTCATTCATGTATTGATCTGTGCTCCCTGTCAACCCAGCTAAGTTCTGCTCCATGCCTCTGTTGGTTCTGTGAAGCTAACTTTATTTCTCAAAGCTTGTCCCCGAGGGCTGTGGCTCCATCTGTGATTTCTGAACGATCAGGGGCAGCATAAAGGTAGACGCGTCTTTGTGACCAGATCACATAAATGTTTAGTAAAAGTCTCTTTTAAATGTAAAAAGAAGTGCTTTGGTGGCGCTGGGGATAGGTTTAGGACAAAGGTGTGAAATGAGGATGGGTTAGGTGTGTACTGGTAATGATTAGGTTTAGAGTTAGGTGTGTACTGGTAATGATTAGGTTTAAGGTTAGTGTGTACTGGTAATGATGAGGTTTAGGGTTAGTGTGTACTGGTAATGGTTAGGTTTAGGGTTAGGTGTGTACTGGTAATGGTTAGGTTTAGGGTTAGGTGTGTACTGGTAATGATTAGGTTTAGGGTTAGTGTGTACTGGTAATGGTTAGGTTTAGGGTTAGGTGTGTACTGGTAATGATTAGGTTTAGGGTTAGTGTGTACTGGTAATGGTTAGGTTTAGGGTTAGGTGTGTACTGGTAATGATTAGGTTTAGGGTTAGTGTGTACTGGTAATGGTTAGGTTTAGGGTTAGGTGTGTACTGGTAATGATTAGGTTTAGGGTTAGTGTGTACTGGTAATGGTTAGGTTTAGGGTTAGGTGTGTACTGGTAATGGTTAGGTTTAAGGTTAGGTGTGTACTGGTAATGATTAGGTTTAGGGTTAGTGTGTACTGGTAATGGTTAGGTTTAAGGTTAGGTGTGTACTGGTAATGATTAGGTTTAGGGTTAGGTGTGTACTGGTAATGATTAGGTTTAGGGTTAGTGTGTACTGGTAATTGTTAGGTTTAGGGTTAGTGTGTACTGGTAATGGTTAGGTATAGGGTTAGGTGTGTACTGGTAATGATTAGGTTTAGGGTTAGGTGTGTACTGGTAATGATTAGGTTTAGGGTTAGTGTGTACTGGTAATGATTAGGTTTAGGGTTAGTGTGTACTGGTAATGGTTAGGTTTAAGGTTGGGTGTGTACTGGTAATGGTTAGGTTTAGGGTTTGTTGTGTACTGGTAATGATTAGGTTTAGGGTTAAGTGTGTACTGGTAATGATTAGGTTTAGGGTTAGGTGTGTACTGGTAATGATTAGGTTTAGGGTGAGTGTGTACTGGTAATGGTTAGGTTTAGGGTTAGGTGTGTACTGGTAATAGTTAGGTTTATGGTTAGTGTGTACTGGTAATGGTTAGGTTCATGGTTAGTGTGTACTGGTAATGGTTAGGTTTAGGGTTAGTGTGTACTGGTAATGGTTAGGTTTAGGGTTAGGTGTGTACTGGTAATGTTTAGGTTTAATGTGTACTGGTAATGATTAGGTTTAATGTGTACTGGTAATGATTAGGTTTAGGGTTAGTGTGTACTGGTAATGGTTAGGTTTAGGGTTAGGTGTGTACTGGTAATGGTTAGGTTTATGGTTAGTGTGTACTGGTAATGGTTAGGTTTATGGTTAGTGTGTACTGGTAATGGTTAGGTTTAGGGTTAGTGTGTACTGGTAATGATTAGGTTTAGGGTTAGTGTGTACTGGTAATGGTTAGGTTTAAGGTTAGGTGTGTACTGGTAATGATTAGGTTTAGGGTTAGTGTGTACTGGTAATGGTTAGGTTTAGGGTTAGGTGTGTACTGGTAATGATTAGGTTTAGGGTTAGGTGTGTACTGGTAATGATTAGGTTTAGGGTTAGTGTGTACTGGTAATGATTAGGTTTAGGGTTAGTGTGTACTGGTAATGGTTAGGTTTAGGGTTGGGTGTGTACTGGTAATGGTTAGGTTTAGGGTTTGTTGTGTACTGGTAATGATTAGGTTTAGGGTTAAGTGTGTACTGGTAATGATTAGGTTTAGGGTTAGGTGTGTACTGGTAATGATTAGGTTTAGGGTGAGTGTGTACTGGTAATGGTTAAGTTTAGGGTTAGGTGTGTACTGGTAATAGTTAGGTTTATGGTTAGTGTGTACTGGTAATGGTTAGGTTCATGGTTAGTGTGTACTGGTAATGGTTAGGTTTAGGGTTAGTGTATACTGGTAATGGTTAGGTTTAGGGTTAGGTGTGTACTGGTAATGTTTAGGTTTAATGTGTACTGGTAATGGTTAGGTTTAGGGTCAGTGTATACTGGTAATGGTTAGGTTTAGTGTTAGGTGTGTACTGGTAATGATTAGGATTAGGGTTAGTGAGTACTGGTAATGGTTAGGTTTAGGGTTAGGTGTGTACTGGTAATGATTAGGTTTAGGGTTAGGTGTGTACTGGTAATGAATAGGTTTAGGGTTAGGTGTGTACTGGTAATGATTAGGTTTAGGGTTAGGTGTGTACTGGTAATGATTAGGTTTAGTGTGTACTGGTAATGGTTAGGTTTAGGGTCAGTGTATACTGGTAATGGTTAGGTTTAGTGTTAGGTGTGTACTGGTAATGATTAGGTTTAGGGTTAGTGTGTACTGGTAATGGTTAGGTTTAGGGTCAGTGTATACTGGTAATGGTTAGGTTTAGGGTTAGGTGTGTACTGGTAATGATTAGGTTTAGGATTAGTGTGTACTGGTAATGGTTAGGTTTAGGGTCAGTGTATACTGGTAATGGTTAGATTTAGGGTTAGGTGTGTACTGGTAATGGTTAGGTTTAGGGTTAGGTGTGTACTGGTAATGATTAGGTTTAGGGTTAGTGTGTACTGGTAATGATTAGGGTTAGGGTTACTGGTAATGGTTAGGTTTAGGGTTAGGTGTGTACTGGTAATGATTAGGTTTAGGGTTAGTGTGTACTAGTAATGGTTAGGTTTAGGGTTAGGTGTGTACTGGTAATGATTAGGTTTAGGGTTAGTGTGTACGGGTAATGGTTAGGTTTAGGGTTAGGTGTGTACTGGTAATGATTAGGTTTAAGGTTAGTGTGTACTGGTAATGGTTAGGTTTAAGGTCAGTTTATACTGGTAATGGCTAGGTTTAGGGTTAGTGTGTACTGGTAATGGTTAGGTTTAGGGTCAGTTTATACTGGTAATGGTTAGGTTTAGGGTTAGTGTGTACTGTAGTGGTTAGGTTTAGGGTCAGTGTATACTGGTAATGGTTAGGTTTAGGGTTAGGTGTGTACTAGTAATGGTTAGGTTTAGGGTTAGGTGTGTACTGGTAATGATTAGGATTAGGGTTAGTGTGTACTGGTAATGGTTAGGTTTAGGGTCAGTGTATACTGGTAATGGTTAGGTTTAGGGTTAGGTGTGTACTGGTAATGATTAGGTTTAGGGTTAGTGTGTACTGGTAATGGTTAGGTTTAGGGTTAGGTGTGTATTGGTAATGATTAGGTTTAGGGTCAGTGTATACTGGTAATGGTTAGGTTTAGGGTTAGTTGTGTACTGGTAATGATTAGGTTTAGGGTTAGTGTGTACTGGTAATGGTTAGGTTTAGGGTTAGGTGTGTACTGGTAATGATTAGGTTTAGGGTTAGTGTGTACTGGTAATGGTTAGGTTTAGGGTTAGGTGTGTACTGGTAATGATTAGGTTCAGGGTTGGTGTGTACTGGTAATGGTTAGGTTTAGGGTTAGGTGTGTACTGGTAATGGTTAGGTTTAGGGTTAGTGTGTACTGGTAATGGTTAGGTTTAGGGTTAGGTGTGTACTGTAATGATTAGGTTTAGGGTTAGTGTGTACTGGTAATGGTTAGGGTTAGGTGTGTACTGGTAATGATTAGGTATAGGGTTAGTGTGTACTGTGAAGTAAACATGAGGGAGCCACCAGATTGTGTCTTTAAACACATACGGTGCCACCCAGATGTAATGGATTTTATCAGGGGTCAGTGTTAAGCTGACCTCTTTATCCTTAATTAATTTACTTATTCAGATTGAATAGTAATTTCACGGATTCTTTTCTTTTTCAGTTTACCCAATATTTCTGTGATCTTTATGATGGATAAGTAAAACAGAAGCCATAGAGTGACAATGGACACGTTAACTTAGTTTGGTATGTCAAGGACACTACCATTTATTTAAAATAAATCAACTAAATTAACACCATTACACTTGATTGACATGATTTCACTTTCTTGCAATTTAACACGTCAGCACATTTAAATTGTAACACAACAGACATAAATACAGGATGTTAACATATTTAGTCTGAGGCTCTATGACTTAAATAGTTTCCAGCTTAGAATTGTGGGGAGAAGAGGTAGGAGGAAATTGTCTTGAGCATGTTACCAGAAGTGACACTTCCCATCCGACTTCTGCTAAAATCCAGGTACGTTTGTAAACAGCTCTTTACCTTCGACGACGAGTCTGATAAAGAGATGACACCAGCCTTTCAGATGCACAGAGTCCTTCAGGCCCAGCACGTCCGAGCCGGTTCTCATTTACGTTTTCAACGTCTCCTGGTTTCGCGTTGGTCATCAGAAAATGTGTCAGCTCCTGGCTGACTTCAAGATAAACTTATTCCAGGAAGGAATAAACAAAGTTTTGAGCTTACGCTCGTTTTAAGTGGACTCATAACAGCATGTTATTAGTCCTTAACTGGATGACGTGTCCATAGCGTGTGACTAAACGTCCATCCAGCTCTTTGGGAAAAGTTCACATCTCTTTGAAGTTCCTAGCAGATTCCCTCATTCCAGCAAAAACTTAGAACTTAATAGAAGATCTGAGAGGAGCGAGACTTGTCTCTTTTTCATTGGTCCAAAAACCAGTCGAGCAGTTCACTTGTTATCACGATTCAAGGTGAAATCCAGAGCAGAGGGAAATTGTTTAGGAAAAGTCTCTGAGTGAAGAGACTTTCAGACGCTAGATGAGAGTTTTAGCTGAAGCTCAACAAAAACAATTTCTGTATAAGTCAGTTTGACCTTTTATCTGAACTTTGACACCCTTTCATTTGATCAAGTAACACAGTCATACTCCATATTAAAAGAATAACAGCATATAACATATATCATGAAAATGACCAAAGTTATTCTTTTGATTACATTAGAATAAAATCAAAGATAGAAATAGTCTCTTTTGGTGACTATGTTCTCAGATTACAACTAATGGAATAATTTGTAGTAAATGTCTTGTTTTACTGAGAGGTCAGTAAAGGTCATCACTGGACAGTTCAAAAACCTTAGTTTGACCCTGGGTAGGTCCACTACATCTCCCCCCTTTTGGAAGCCATCGCCAGTCCTTGGGGATGGGGTCCAACACGAAAGGAAACCTTGAACTGTCTCTGATCTTGAAGTAATCCAGCAAGTGGAAAAGAAAAATCAAAAATTATAATCCCATAAAGTTTTTGGAAATTCCATACTGTTCGTAGGTAATCCCATTGCGGTAAGCTTTTAATCCCTTGGAAAACTGAGTCTGTTAACTCTTGGAAAACAAAGTCTGTGATCCTTTGGAAAACAAAGTCTTATAATCCACAGCGGTAATTCCACAGCAGTAATTCCACAAGATAATTCCATATCGATTAGAGTTGGTGATTTCATCAGCAACAATTGTTTTTATAATCAGCATGTAGAGGGGATCCCTCGATTGACGCAGAGGAGGCGACCCTTGGATGAAGGTTGAAGACCAAGCGTTGGAGCTGCAGGTCCCACATCGAAGGTTGTTGGCTGGTTGGCTTCCAGTCAGTGCCACTCTGGTTCTATGTGTCATGCAATTATGTGGTTTTTAGGTGGGCTTATGATTGGGATTTTACATTAGGCCCTACCTATATGCACCTGGTGTGTAAGCTATCATGGTTTGGATCAGCAACAACTACCAATTAAGGGGTGGATCAATTCTGCAAAATTTGAAATAGGGATCTATACCTATAAAATTTTGGAGGGCTTCTGTAATGAAGGCCTCTAATTCCAAACTATTCCTCCATTTATTACTTAGTTTAGGTTAAACTAAAATAGAAAAATGAAATATAGTTTGATCTAAATGTCTGTTGTCCTTTAGACGAACGACGCAAGATTTTGTATTCCCTATGAATCTTGAAGTCTATGGCGAGACTCATCAAAATGAATAGATAATCTAGAATAGAAACGATCGAATCGGTTCAATTTAGAAATTGTGAGACCAGTGTAGTTTATGGTACCTTGAGTAGCTTTAAACTACATTGACTCTTCGACGATTGAGATTTAACAAAACGAACTGTATGTTGGCATAGTTAAATCCATATCATTCATTAACCAATGTTAATACAAAACCTTTTTGGCTGGGAGTGTTCAGAACCAAAACAATATCTCAACTAATGACAACAGTAATGACTAAACAACAAGGAAACAACGTTTCACTGCTTCGACACACTCTTGTCGTCAGATTCCAAAGTGCAACACACAAGAAAAACAGGTCTCAACTTTATGACCGAGGTCAAATTAAATCTCGTGGATTTAAACGGTTGTTAAGGTTAGTTTTTTGTTGTGGGTATTAGACTTAGCGTTTCTAAGTTCAAGTTGGACAATGCGACTTATAGGGTGGAAAATACGGTAGTTTAAACCTGATTAGTTTATTTACTAACTTGTGTTTGTACGACCTTATTATCCCATGAAGTCGGTGAGTTTGTGAGATCTTTGTCTTTTGTGGATTCATTGAACGCCTTGTAAGGTTTGATCTGATTTCGATGTACCCATTTAGCAATTGGCTCTTTGCGGCCTTTGCTGATTTTGATTTCGTAGACGACTGAGGACACTTTGTCTGTTATCAGATGAGGTCCAGTCCACCTGGGCATCAGTTTGCGGGCGAGAGTTCCGGTCTCGGACCCTCCTTTCCCGGTTGCTGGGGCGAACGTATAGTACCAGACTCTGTCTCCCACTTGGAGTTCATTATGAGAGGCCTTCTGGTCGTAGTACGCCTTGCGTCCTTCAGCGGATTTTTCCAGGTTTTTCTGGGCGAAAGCAAAAGTGTTTCTGAGGTGTACATTCAAATCTTTCATGTATTGTTGTGTAGTGTAGGCTGTCGCCATGGCGGCGTCGCCTGGTTGGTACAACAGGTGTAGAGGGAGAGTCATTTGTCGACCGGTCATCATCTCGAAGGGAGAGATGCCAGTTGATGTGTGTGGAGTGGCTCTTATGGCCATGAGGACCAGAGGGAGTTTCACGTCCCAGTCCTTGTGGTTTGCAGCCACGTATTTCTTCAAAATACTCACCACAGTTCTGTTTGCTCTCTCTACTTGGCCTGAAGCCTGTGGGTGGTAGCCGACATGAAAGTTGGCCTTGACGCCTAGCGTCTTCCACAGTTCTTTCATCACTTCACCTGTGAAGTGTGTACCTTGGTCT
Source organism: Garcialebias charrua (assembly GCA_038048925.1). NCBI lineage: Eukaryota > Metazoa > Chordata > Actinopteri > Cyprinodontiformes > Rivulidae > Garcialebias > Garcialebias charrua. The sequence continues at coordinate 9,592 of JBBPBX010031740.1, read as the reverse complement.
GAGTTCACCCGAAGGGGAAGTCCAAACCTTGAGAATATATGATTCATTAACAACATAGCAGTGGTTTGTGCTGTGTCGTTAGGAGCTGGTAGGCATTCTACCCATTTGGTGAATGCACAGGTTACCGTGAGAAAATATTTATTTCCTCTAGAGCTCTTAGTGAGTGGTCCAACCCAGTCGATCTGGAGGTCAGACCATGGGAATGCAATGCCTCTGCTTTGCAGTGGTGCTCTGTGAAGTGGTCTGGTTGGCTGAAACTGGCCACAGACCACGCACCCTTCAATGTAGTCCTTGACATCCTTTTTCATTCCAGGCCAATAGGCAATTTGTTTTAATGCCGTCAGCGTGGCTTTATCTCCTTTGTGTCCTGCGGACGGGAGATCATGGGCATGAACTAACATCACCCCCCTTTGGTCATGGGGAACCACGAACACAGGTGAGGACGTTGGTCCATGAGCGAAAGTTAGGATGCCTTTGATTAGTTTTAGCTGTTTGCGCAGCTGGTAAAGGACTTTAAGGTCTGGATCGGAATCCAGTTCGTCTTTAGACGGAGTGTTTTTGTCCGGATCAGTCAGGTACAGTATCATGGAGTTGATAGCAGGATCCGACTTCTGTAGTTGGATGATGTCTGGGTCAGTCAGTGCAGGTCGTACAGAGACTGCGTTGTCAGCAGGTCTGGCTGCGGCCTGTGCACGTGTGACTGCCATAACCCTGACTGTAGGTTGTGTTGGCAGAGTCTTGACAGGAGGGGTCGAAGGACCATAGAGGACCTTCGTCGGCTCCTTCTTTGGCTAAGGAATCTGCAATGTCATTGTAGTGCTTGTCATCGCCTGGGACTCTAGAATGTCCTGGAACTTTCTTCCAGTAGATCTGTAAGTCGTGTGATGTCACCAAGTGATCACACGCTATGAAAAGCTCTTTGTGCTTCACCACTTTTCTGTCGCTTGTTAGGAAACCGTTCTGTTTCCACACAGCGAGGTGACAAGCGAAACTTAAACGAGCATATTTAGAGTCAGTGCAGATTAGGGATGTCCCGATCAGGTTTTTCTGGCCCCGAGTCCGAGTCCGAGTCCTTTAATTTTAGGAATTGGCCGATACCGAGTCCCGATCCGATACTTCTAAAATACATTTTTAAAATGAAGGGGAAAAAAAAGAAACAGATCCAGATGTCCCTTCATTTTTATTTTATTTACCTTAACATTTAACAGAGTACTTCTGTGAGGTAGATTGAACAATCAAGTAATAAGATTTAAAATAAAATTCTTCACATTGAAGTTTAGTGCAACAGTATAAATGTCTAATTTAAAATAAGCAGCTCAACTTAAAATACCATAACATGACCTCAACCTGACCAGAACCTGGCCAGAACCTGAGCAGAACCAGAACCTGTGCAGAACCAGAACCTGAGCAGAACCAGAACCTGTGCAGAACCAGAACCTGAGCAGAACCAGAACCTGAGCAGAACCAGAACCTGTGCAGAACCAGAGCAGAACCAGAACCTGTGGCAGAACCAGAACCTGTGCAGAACCAGAACCTGTGCAGAACCAGAACCTGTGCAGAACCAGAACCTGAGCAGAACCAGAACCTGAGCAGAACCAGAACCTGTGCAGAACCAGAACCTGTGCAGAACCAGAACCTGAGCAGAACCAGAACCTGAGCAGAACCAGAACCTGTGCAGAACCAGAACCTGTGCAGAACCTGAGCAGAACCAGAACCTGAGCAGAACCAGAACCTGAGCAGAACCAGAACCTGAGCAGAACCAGAACCTGAGCAGAACCAGAACCTGAGCAGAACCAGAACCTGAGCAGAACCAGAACTTGTGCAGAACCAGAACCTGTGCAGAACCTGAGCAGAACCAGAACCTGAGCAGAACCAGAACCTGAGCAGAACCAGAACCTGTGCAGAACCAGAACCTGAGCAGAACCAGAACCTGAGCAGAACCAGAACCTGTGCAGAACCAGAACCTGTGCAGAACCAGAACCTGAGCAGAACCAGAACCTGAGCAGAACCAGAACCTGAGCAGGCATGTAAACAAATAAGAAACTTAAAGTGTCCGTTTTATAAAATAAGGCTAGTAACATGCTTTTCTGAACAGCACTCCTTAACTCTCCTCCTGTGGCTTCACAGAAGGAAGTGTATGTTTTTAAATATAAATATAAAGTCTCTTGCAGCGTGAGCTGGCTCGTCTTCGGCTGCGTCGTCTGGTTAAACTCTGTGTATTGTGTCGGGTGTTTGTTTCTGATGTGCCTAATCAGGTTTAAATGCAGCCTTTTCCTTACCTTCTCTTGAAATACGAACTTTCCATTTGTCATCCACTTTAAAATATCTCCACACAACAGACATCGCTGCCTCCACTTCAAGTTAATGCCGCGTTCCGCTTCTTTTTTACGACAGTCACCGCTTTACAGCGGGCACTGCTTTACGGTAGGCACTGCTGCAAAACTATTGTGCATGTTTTGTTCCGAGACAATTTGACTCTGTAACTCAACATACAGTTAATATAATATTCCCGTTTGTGTTTAGAATAAATATACACATATATATCCGATCCCTGATCGGTGTGTAACGCCCGAGTCGAGTCGAGTCTGAAGTCACGTGATCGGGACCCGGTTTTCGATCACGTGATCGGATCGGGACATCCCTAGTGCAGATGATTAGCGTCTTGATGGAGTGTTCTACTACCATCTGGAGAGCTATTAGGATTCCCGCAATCTCAGCGTACTGAGAAGTCTGAGATCCTAATTTGTAGCTGAAAGTAATCTGTTCTTGGTCTTGGAGGAGGACCCCTCCAACACCTGCTCTACAGATTTTGTCGCGGAGGAATGAAGATCCATCCACGTACAATGTTGTCATATCTTTGCAGATATTGTCATCAAAGAAGTGGTGATTCGGGTCTTCAGTTACTGGGGGTTTTACCTCAACCGGCGGCTGGGTGGCTGGTACATCTTGTGTACACTTTTGGCAGATTGCCAAGTCCGTCCCCAGATGTGACTTCTTGTTTTGACCATAACGTATGTCTAGGTTAAAACTTTGAAGCGCCATGAGCCACGTTGCAACACGTGAGTTTGTTACCACACCATCTCTGATGCGTTCACTGTTAAGAAAAGTCACTGGCTGGTGTTGTGTTTCCACAATGATTTTCTGTCCACCAATGTAGCTGGAGAAATGTTTAACTGCCCACACTGTGGTCAGTAAAGCTTTCTCACAGTCTGAGAATCTCAACTCGGGGCCTGCCATCGTTTTGCTGGCGTAGGCTACTACACGTTTGTCTCTGTCGTGTATTTGGTACAGACCTGCACTTATGCAATGAGCTGAGAAGCCCACTTCCAAGTAAAACTCTTTGTTGTAGTCTGGGTAGACTAAACATGGGGCTGACTTGATCCTGTTTATAAGATGAAGATAGAACCCTAACATGCTCTGTTCAAGAAGATGTTGAACTCTGCAGGTGAGTTAGCGTAGCCAAAGGGACACCTGTTAAAGGTGTATTGACGGCCGCCAAAAGTGAAAGCTAGTTTGTATTGGTCCTCGTCGCGCACAGGGATGGTCCAAAAACCAGAGGCGACGTCGAGGGTCGAGAAGTACTTACCATTGGTGACCTTGGGCAGTTCCTGTTGGAGCTGCGTCATAGGCCATCTGGATAAGGGAACTTGTTTGTTTAGCTTTCTGTAGTCTATAGTGAGTCTCCACTTACCATTTGGTTTTAACACCGGCCATAAAGGCGCAGAGTAAGTGCTGTTACAGTATCGGATGATACCTTTTTCTAACAGGTCATTAATGATTTCTCTGATAGGTTGATGTGCTGCCAGAGGAATCTTGTACTGTCTGACAAATGCAGGGGGAGCATTAGGCGGGGTTGGGATGCTCACTGTGTGGAGCGTGGTCAACCCACAATCCATCGAGTCAGTTGAGAATGATTTCTCATATTTTAGAAGAACTTTGCGAAGTTTGTCCCTTTCTTCATCAGTTTTCAGGGCGTCGGCTTGGGCGACCACCTGGTCAATCTGTGAAGCAATTGAGAGGGGTTCTTGTTCTTTGGGGAGCTCCAGTGAGTCCCCTTCAGTGTCGTAAAACCTGTCAACAGGTAGTGCACTGTAAGTTTGAGGGCATAGACTGTCTCCTTTGTTGAAACCGAACCTGCGGACAGTGTCCTGGTCGGACTCAGTGGGGGAGAAAAGAGCTATGGCCTGTGTTGGTTTCGTGAACAAGACTTGCCCCGTGTGTTGATTTGGGATCAAGTTTTCTGGGAGTCCTCCCAGAAATGGAATGCTTAGCTCAAAATCATGAAAATCAGTAGAGATCAACCATCCTAGCTGTGTGTTTTTTGGGATCAGTACCTCTTCTGTGCTTGTGTTGCACACAGCAACAGTCGTGGTTCTGCAGTCGAGGGTCACTTGGCATGTGGCCTCCATGGACAGTCCTAAGTTGAAAAACATAGGAGATGGTTGAAAGTATGCCTGTTTTGTGCTAATAGCTTGTCCTTTCATGATGTGACACATCACCGGCTTGTTCATAACCTGAGGTGGTACCGCAGTGTTATGGCTGTTAGCAATCTGGCAGACCTCTGGAATGGTCTGTCCAGCCTTAAGGTTCTCTGTGGTTAGCACAGGAGAGTCCTTTGTGGCTGTGTCTAGTGACCACAGTACATTGTTGTTGATGTCCACTCGGACACCTAATCTTACCAAAATGTCGGAGCCTATGTAGGTTGCATGTGGTAAGTTCGGGACCACGAGGAACGGGTGATCCAGTTCTCGTTGGTTCCAGATTAGTTTCAGGTCAATGATCCCTTTTGCGGTCATTACCTGTTTATCGTTGGGGTCTAACGAAAAGCGGAAAGCTTTTTTGTTCATTCCTAGACCCAACTGTTTTTAACCAAGGTTCCATAGAAAGCTTGGCTGATCGCTGATTTCTCCGTCCAAGGGGACAGAACAGCATCATCGGTGTGGGATCCTTGGATCTCAACACCTTTGACTACCTGTGGTAGGTAGTGTTCAGTAAGTGCTGACTGTTTCAGCTCGCAGAGGAGGCTCTCTTGTTGGGCCTTTTCTGCCTCACCTGTTGCTGAAGGTTCACTTACCGGGATTGTGCTCTCGTTTGAGGATCCCCTTGTGCCTTCCGCGGTACCTGCTGTTAGACAGTCAGTGTCACCTTGTGTAGGCATATCGATCGGCAGTGGTTGGCTCACTCTGGTCCACATTGTCTGATCGCCATAATCTATAATCGCGTCGAAGCGGTTTATAAAGTCTTGGCCGACCAAAAATGGGAATGAGTCAACGGCGGACACGTGTACCGGGTGGTATAGCGTCGTTTCACCAATCTGCATGTGAACCATGGCTATAGCTGTTAGGGTTGTTCTCGTCTCTGAGAGTCCCTGCAATACTACAGCACATTCTTTGAGGGGTATTTCCCTGTCAACACCGTTAGCGGCTATCCGTAGCTCCTTCAACAGTGTGGGAGACATAATGGTTATGTCAGCCCCACCATCCAGGAGGGCCTCTTCTGTGAGGACCCCTTCTAATGTGATTGACAGGTAAGCCTTCTTAGCGGGCCCCTTCCTGATAATGTTACACAGGAACCTATCAGGTTTTTTCCGACGTTTGTTACGTCTACCATTGTCTGTGTGATTTTCATTCACCTGTACTGGTAGTGCAGTCACACATGGGACTGAGTGTTCGGTCTGTGACGAGTCATTGTCTTTGGTGAGTGAGCTTTCCCCCCCTTTTTCTGATGAGGGGCTCTCGGACTCTGTAACAATGATGTCATGGTTACAGTCAACGTCTTGTTGACTGTCTGTACCCTGATTGTCAGCATCCTGACCATCAGTATCTTGGTGACTGTCAGCAATGTTTATGTTTATGTTTATTAAATTTGTTCATTTTTTTTACAGAAGAAACAATACAAGACAATCTCATTAAATGATAGTGTACAAAATGTAAAAAAATGAAAGGTAGCAGAAAGAAGAATAAATCTTATTATATCTGCCCCTTACTTACAACAATCAGATTAAACAACAATAATCAGCCATGTAAACAATAATAATCTTCAACCAACTTTTTCAACAATCAGATTTAACAATAATAATCTTCAACCAACAGTACAAAATGACTAACTCTTTCTAATTTTCTAATTGATACAATACACATTAACAACAGTACAAAATGACTAACTCTTTCTAATTTTCTAATTGATACAATACACATTACGCTATTTCATATATATTTTTTAACACATTTGTTTTGATCATTTTTTTAAATGTAAACATTGACTTGGCATTTTTAACTACATTCTCCAAGCCATTCCATAATCTAATTCCCTGGATTGAGGTAGAACGTCCCTTCAAACTGGTTCTGAATTGTGGTTTTACAAACAACTCTGTCCCCTTAAGATTATAACAACTTTGTCTTTTAACAAAGTGTATTTGGATATTTAAAGGTAATGCATTATTTTGAGCTCTATACATAACTGATAAGATATTATAGTCTACCAAATCATGGAACTTCAATAACTTTAGGTGATAGAATAATGTACTTGATGGATGACGATAATGCTTTCTAGTGATAATTCTTACAGCTCTTTTCTGTAATACAAAAATAGGTTTTGTGATTGTTTTACACGCATTCCCCCAAACATCAATGCAATAGATTAAGTGTGGAACAATGATTGTGTTATACAACAAATATAGAGCTTTATCATTTAATAGGTCTCTGACTTTGTACAGTACTGCAATCGATTTAGCTATTTTTATTCTTACAGAATTTATGTGTTGTTTCCATGTCAGTTTGTCATCAATGATAACACCCAAAAACTTCACCTCACTCATTCTACAAATCTCAACATCCTCAATTTTGAGTGGGACATCAACAGTTTTCTTTTTATTACCGAATATCATGTAATTAGTTTTCTCTAGATTTAATGATAATTTATTTATTTTAAACCAAGTTTGTATCTTGACAAATTCTGTCTTTATCAATTCCAACATTTGTTCTATATCTTCACCTAAACAGAAAAAAGTGGTATCATCAGCAAAAAGTACACATTTAAGGAGTCCTGACACATTTACCAAGTCATTCACATATAAAATAAAAAGCTTTGGTCCAAGTACAGAGCCTTGGGGAACTCCACATGTGATATTACAGAGGTCAGATCTTACATCATTTATTTGTACAAATTGTTTCCTATCTTTTAAGTAGCTAGATACCCACTGTAATGCTGGTCCTCTAATACCATATTTGTTCAGCTTTTCTAGGAGAATGGTGTGATCAATAGTATCGAATGCTTTTTTTAAATCAACAAAAATACTGATACAATATTGTTTTTGATCGACAGCAGTAGTTATTTGTTCCATTAATTCCATGAGAGCCATTGATGTAGAGTTTTTTGCTCTAAACCCATACTGACTGTTGCTTAGAATATTTTGTTTATCTATAAATTGGTCTAGTCTGTTTACAAATAGTTTTTCAAGAATTTTTGAAAACTGTGGTAATAAGGATATAGGTCTATAATTGTTGAATACACATTTATCACCATTTTTAAAAAGAGGAACGACCTTAGCTACTTTCATATTATCTGGAAATATTCCTGTTGAAAATGATAAGTTACATATGTATGTGAACGGCTCAATAACATGGCTCATTATGTCCTTCACAAACATCATATCCATGTCCACCCAGTCTTTCGATCTCTTGTCTGTAAGATGTTTTACTACATTCATTATTTCCTCTTTGTTAGTTCCATTTAGAAAAATACTATTTGCACAACCTGTAATTGAGTGGGTCACATTTTTATCTACTTTTGGTATCTTAGCTGCAAGGCTTGATCCAACATTCACAAAATATTGATTAAATTCATTTACAATTTCATTTTCATCATGAATTTCATCGTTGTCTTTTACAAAATATTTTGAAATACCAGTTTTTGCTTTATGATTCTTCAGGACACTATTCATTACTCGCCATGTTGCTTTCATATCACCATTACTTTTATCTAATAATTTACTATAATATTCTTTCTTATGTTTCCTTATAATCCCTACTAATTTATTTTTATACTTTTTATATTTTTCTTCAGCGCTCTGACTTCGCAATTTCAAGAAACATGAATACAAATAATTCTTTTTTTACAAGCATTTCTCAACCCTTTTGTCATCCATGGTTGATCAATCGTATTTCTCTTTGTGTAATTTGTTTGCACACAATTCTTTTCGTACAGAGCTTCCAGGATATTCATAAACTCATCATATGCTCTGTTCGCATCATCAACATACACATTATTCCAGTCTTGTTTATCTAGATCCTCTTTCAGTTTTTCCAAAACTTTTTTTGACGTGTTTATGATCTTTTTCTTCATTGCGACTGCTTTTGTGATGCTTTGATCATTTTTATAGATTGTGAAAACTGGTAAATGATCACTTAGATCGGTCGTTAAGATACCACTTATCACGTCCCCATTTGTTATATTTGTGAAAATATTATCAATTATTGTGGCACTATGAGTTGTAATTCTTGTTGGCTTTGATATCACTGGATACATATTTAAACTGTACATTGAGTTTATAAATGTGCTTATGTTATTTGAATCTGTTTTATTTCCCATATCAATGTTAAAGTCTCCACACAAAAAAACATTTTTATTAAAACTCTTCTCCATTAGCTCCAAGATTTTATCCGTGAATATTTCTATATTTGCTCCTGGTGATCTATATACACAACTTATTATTATGTTTTTATCGTTTTTGTTTATTATTTCTATTGTTATCATTTCCATAATATTATCAACTGTTATTGACATTTCATTATTTAATTTACATTTTATTTCATTATTGACAAACAGAGCGACTCCACCACCTCTTTTATTATTTCTGTTCATATGATATAATTCATACCCCTCGACGTGAATATTACTTGTGTTATCATCATTGAGCCATGTCTCTGACAGCGCTATTATTGTAAAAGTTCTATTTAATTGTTTTAAGTAATCTGTTATTTTGGATATGTTTGCATTTATACTTCTGCTATTAAAGTGAATAATAGAGAGAACTCCTTTTGATATATTGATGTCATTAAACTGCTCTTCATTATAATATTCGCTATCTTTTATTACAGGGAAAAAATTTGCATCAATCACATTTTCAACATTATATATTTTAGGTTCTGAGTCTTCGAATGTTGTCATGTTCTAATGTATTTGTTCATTTCACTGTATATGTTATCCATTTGTAATTTTTCATCTCCTGAATTCATCCAGATCCGTCAGCTCTTTTATCATTTTAGGCTGAGACCCTTCCTTTGTTTTGATAAAGACGTATCCATTTCTTGTCCATGTTGAATGTATTATTTTTTTTGCTTTTTAACCACCTTGCTTCCTTTGCAATTTTTCAATTTTTTTTGGTAAGATGTTCATTTATGTAAACGTCTGTTCCCTTCAGATTTCTTCTATTTTGCATAACATAGTTCTTTATATACCTGCTATAGAACTTGACGACTGCTGACGGTTTGAATCTTGGTGAATTACTGGGCAGGGTGTGACAGAACGAAATGTCCCCATAGTTTATGTTAATGTTTCTTTCCTGTAAGAAAGTAACTACACGTTCGTCCAG
>JBBPBX010031739.1:8557-24545 GCA_038048925.1 Garcialebias charrua | reverse complement strand
TTGATTGTTGTCGCGGAGCTCCAAGAGGCGACGCCGCGTCGGCTCGGAGGCATGTCGCCGCTGTAGGTGCGGGTGATCGCGGGGCTTCTTATCCGGACCAGCGGGGCTCGGTTCTGCATGCTGTCCGACTGATCTGGACCCAGAAGAGAGGGGGAGGGAGAGCCGGCAACAAGTGGACGTTTCTCCCCGTCAGCGCGGCGATGGAAGAGCGCAAGGAGCCGATTGAGGAGGAGAACCTCCCGTCCCCGGCGCTGGTTCTGCCGCAGCAGGCCCACCGAACCACGAACTTCTTCATCGACAACATCCTGCGTCCGGACTTCGGCTGCAGGAGGGAGGCGAGCGGCCGGAGCCAGCCGCTGCCCCTCGCCGGCCTGGACTCGAGCAGCGACAGCGCCGCTTCGTCGCCGGCCTCGTCCTCCTCGTCGTCGCCGAAGTCGCAGCAGAGTTCGTCGAAGCAGGGCGACGGCGCGGGCCGGTACTCGGACAGCCCGGTGAACGGAACCCCTCCGCCGATAACGAAGGAGAGCCAGCCGCTGCTGTGGCCCGCCTGGGTCTACTGCACCCGCTACTCGGACCGGCCCTCATCTGGTAAGGACCGGCCCGGACTCAGATGTGTTCAGGCTGCCGGCAAAAAATAGGAAATTGGAAATAACCGTGCTCAAAAGTATATTTTTATTATTATTAAAATAAATAATTAAAAAGTTGTATTTTAAATTTAAAGTGGGACTTTAAAAACATTATTATAAACCCCATACTTTTTGTTTTTAGCTTAATTTAAACGATTTAATCATACAATGTAATAAATGCGGATTATTTCGGTTTTTAATTAGTTTACACAAATCATCATTTGTTGTTTTTGTTTATATATAAATTATAGACTTTGTGCTCAAATTTAGGGGGCGTTTAAAACCTCCGCCATTGTTGTAGTTTTTATGTAGTCTAATTCTACTGTTGACTAATGTTAAATATAGTGCAGTGATTTTTTTATTTTTTTATTTTATTTTATCACATTTGTTATCTCTTATGTAAATTGGACTCTGTCTGTAATAAAGCTATCTATCTATATAAATTGTAGGCTAAATAATTGAATTTGACTCATCGACTGAAAAAAATGTTAAATTGGAGCAAATTAAATATATATAAAAAAACTCATGTTTAGATGCTTTAAAACAATGCTGACATTTTTTAATTAAATGAGCTAAAATCTAAGTTTTTTTTGCTTTAGTAATCCAGTATTATTAAGATAATTAGTTTAAACAAATCATAATTTATTGTTTTTGTTTATATATAAATTATAGACATTGTGCTCAAATTTAGGGGGGGCATTTAAAACCTCCGCCATTGTTGTAGTTTATATAATTTGTAGGCTAAATGATTGAATTTGACTCAACAATTGAAAAAATGTTAAAAATTCGAGCAATTTAAAAAAAATGTTTAGATGCTTTAAAACAATATTGACATTTTTAATTAAATGAGCTAAAATCAAAGTTTTTTTTTTGCTTTAGTGATATTATTAAGATAATAGCTAAATAATTGAATTTTACTCATCAAATGAAAAAATGTTAAAAATTGGAGCAAAAAAAATCATGTTTAGATGCTTTAAAACAATATTGACTTGTTTATTAAACGAGCTAAAATCAAAGTTTTTTTGCTTTAGTAATGCACTGTATTATTAAAATAATTAGTTTTTCCAACATTTAAAGGCTTTAACGCTCATTTTAACTTTTTCTGAAGTTTGTGTGTTTTACAGTAAATAGTTTTTAACTTTTACCACTTTGTCTTCAGTTTGTTCAAATTTGACTTTCATTTATTTTTACTTTTGACTCATCTGGTCTGCAGCTGTTTTCGTAGCAGTTCAAGCAAGTTTTAATGTCAAAAAACATTTACCTGTAATTAAAAAAGTTTTTATTTTTGTCTGTTTTGGCCACAAACCTTCTTACGCATTTTCGTAAATGTTATTAACTTGATTTTACGGTTGTTTATTTCACGTTGTACAACCTTAAAACTGTTTTCATTTCCGGTTCATTGCGATTAAACGCACCTGTTATTAATTATTAATTAGCCATATTGTAGATGCTGTCCCCTGCATTAAAACGCAGTTTAATAATGTTTTTTAATGGTAATTTGGCTTTTTTAACATTAAAGCATTAATGACTAGTTATTGTTTTATTTGTTTTAAACAGCTTATTAAGGCTATTTTACTCACTAAATAATGTCCAGTTGTTTTTGTATTGAGCGCTTGTTCTGATTTTACTCACTGTTTCCATCAAAATCCAGTTATATAAAGCTAGTAGCTAGAATGCTTTTTATGGTAAATGTTAATAAAATATCACGTAATATTTATCCCATTAAGTAACGGTAATTCTGAACTAGTTCTGAAGGTATTTTAATTGTTATCTCTGCTGTAACTCGAAATTATTATTATTTTTGCTAAAACGTTACTATGACAATTATATTGTGCATTGTAAGCTAATGGGAAAAAATGTATCTACTCGATGCTAAAATGTTATTAAAATGTCTATTTAAAATCACTATGAAGCTATATTTAATGTGAGCTAAAATAAAAATAAAACTTTTTTTTTTATATACAGTACCGGTATATATAACTGAAAATGAGTGCTTGTTCAGGAACATTTTGTATTTTATTTAGGGTTGAATTATTATTTAAACAACAATAAAAATCATTATTTCGTCCAAATGAAGGTACAACAAATAGGGAATATTAAAATGTGATGTGTTTTATTTTGGGACAAATAGTGTGTAAGATAAAAACTAAATTCATTCACACGTTTCCGACCTACATTTGAGCTTTCAGAGCAAACTACCGGGACTCTCCGGTAAAACCCGGAGCTTTCCGCGCACGGTGCGCCCCTGGTGCAGCTTAATAGAATAAATCTTTTGTTGTTTCCATTGTTGTTTCCACGCCAGGCCCCAGGACACGCAAACTGAAGAAGAAGAAGAGCAGCAAGGAGGACAAGCGGCCGCGGACGGCGTTCACGGCCGAGCAGCTGCAGAGACTCAAAACCGAGTTCCAGGCCAACCGGTACATAACGGAGCAGCGGAGACAGTCTCTGGCCCAGGAACTGAACCTGAACGAGTCCCAGATTAAGATCTGGTTCCAGAACAAGCGGGCCAAGATCAAAAAGGCGACCGGCTACAAGAACGGGCTGGCGCTGCAGCTCATGGCTCAAGGACTTTACAACCACTCCACGACCACGGTGCAGGAAGAAAAGGAGGAGAGCGAATGAGGGGCCCGGACTCTTCCCTTCAAGGGCCCCGCGGACTCTTTGGATACCAGGAGATGGGACAAGAACTGCTATTTAAAAACAAAAGAAAAAAAACACCCAGATTTCTGTTTATGGTAACACTATATGGACACGATTATATAATTAAAATTTATATAGCCACACAGTTATCATGTTGTACCGCAGCGTAACTTGATTTCAAGATGGCGTCTCATCCGCTTTCGGTTCTGTCGAGGTGTCCCGATTATTTTTTTTTATTTTTTTAGGATGTCTGGTTTTTATAGTTTTATCGTGATCTCCTGTCGTTCGTGTTTTCATTAAACAAAAGAGCCGTCCGCAGACTCAAAACAAGCCAAAGATTTTAATATGTTCACGTGTAGACAAAATAAAATAAAAAAAGAGAACAGACTAAATTATTCCTTTTTTTAAATACCTATTTCTACAAATAAAATGCAGAATGAATAATTAGTAATTTACCATCTTGTTGTAAACTAAAGTAAGGAATTTCGTCAATTTTAACGTACGTTTGTCACCCAGTTAGCAAGAGTCTTAGCCATGACTGACTTTTTTAACAAGATTTTATAACATTTTTTGAGGATTAGTCGTATTTACGAAAGGCAACAGTTATATTTAGAAATGCCACACACTGTTAAAGTCTCCCCGCAGTTCTGGTTTCTCCGTTTGGATAAAATTTCACCCGTTAAACTATTCTGGTTGTTTACAAGGTGGCGCTTTCCTCTCCCGATCGTTAAACAAACCAGTGTATTTACAAAAGGATCCGCATAGGCCTTTTACAAGCATGGTGGTGGTGTAGGAGTTGTTTGGGCCTGCGTGACCTCGGGCTGGTGCTGAGCCTGCATGCTTCAGTTTAAGTTGATGAATTATGTGGGATTGCTGGTTTGAACTGTCGTACTCAAACTGTGAAAACAGTCTTTTTCAAATGACCGTTGTCTCCGGTAGTTTTGACAAATTAAAGTAACTTACACATTTAGGTTTTAAACTAATGTAAATTCAAAACATGAAAACAATGCTTTTTCTAAAAGGTAAATCGACCTAAACACAAGTTTTAAACTTATGTAATAAAAATCTGAAATAGGGTTTTTTTTAAACTACCGTTGTCTACGGTAAAGTAACATAGCAACTTACACATCTGTGTTTTAATCCAGTGTGAAAACAGACTTTTTGAATTACTGTTGTCTCTGGTAATGAGACAATAAAGCAACCTGATTCATAGTAAAAAGCTGAAATAGGATTTTTAAACTATCGTTGTCTCCGGTAGTTTGACAGCAACTTACACATTTAGGTTTTAAACTAATGTAAATTCAAAACAGTATGTTTCTTAAAGGCAGTGTGACAATAAGGCAACCTAAACACACGTTTTAAACTGATATGTAATGAAAATGTGAAATAGGGGTTTTAAACTACCGTCGTCTCCGGTAATGTGACGTAGCAATGTGCACATCTAGGTTTTAATCCAATGTGAAAAACAGTCTTTTTGAATTACCGTTGTCTCTGGTAATGAGACAATAATCAAGCCAAGTGGTCTTTGTCATTCTCATCCCATGTGGTACATGTGATGGAACGAAATTGTGTACACAGGGTCCCAGTTACAGACAACAAAAGTATAAACTATAAAATAAAGACAGTAATAAGATCCAAGATATGAACTAAGAAATATGCTGAACTACAAATACACTAAGCACTTATAGTATAAAAACAGTACTCTGGTATGTAATGCAACCTACACACAAGTTTAACTGATTTATAGTAAAAAGTTGAAATTGTAATAAAAATCTGAAATAGGGGTTTTAAACTACCATTGTCTCCAGTAGTGTGACAGCATCTTCACGTTTAGGTATTCAACTACCGGGTAATGTAAATTCAAAACAAGTAAGCAGTCTTTGTCTTTGGTAATGAGACAATAAAGCAACCTACACAAATTTTAAACTGATTTATAGTAAAAAGCTGAAAAACAGGTTTTAAACTACATACAGCGCACCTACCAAAGAGACACTACCATTGTCTCCGGTAGTAATAATAATAATAATACTGAATTTAATTTATAACGCACTTTTCATTAATGAAAATCTCAATAGTGTGACACTACATGGCATCATACACATTTAGGTTTTAAACTAATAATTCAAAACATGAAAACAGACTTTTTGTAAACGGTAGTGTGACAATTAGGCAACCTAAACACAAGTTTTAAACTGATGTGTAATAAAAATCTGAAATAGAGGTTTTAAACTACCGTTGTCACCAGTAATGTGACATAGCAACTTAAACATCTAAGTTTGAAGCTGATGAAAATCTGACAAAGGATGGGTTATTTACTTATTTTGAATGAAATTTTAATTTTTTTTGTGACAATGAAGAACTCGAATGTGCTAAAATGTCACGTCTAACATTTTAGCTTTGTAACACTTTCCAATTATTCCCCAAGAATTCATATTTTAGATAAAAATCACTCCACTTTATTTTTATTGTTTTTTTAAAAATGCGAAACTACAATAAGATGCTAAGGCTTTCATTTTTACTATTAAAATTTTGGAATTTAATTTGAGCAAATTTTTCACAACTAAATCACTAAATTTCTTTAAAGTTGTGTTAAAAGTTCATAAATCCATATCTGGCATCAGGACGGTCGTTTTAGCTTCCTGCACAAAATGTCTGCTTATCCCACACGTTCAGCTGATCTCTGATCAGATTATTTAAGCACTAACGAGCCTGTAGAGTTTGAGGCATTCAAGGTACTTGTGTTTTATTTTTTATAATTTCAATCTTTGTTCAGCTCTTCCTGTACACATATGATAAAAAATTAACAATAATCAGCGATGAGTGGGTCTTTAAAAGAATGTGACTTTAGAGCTGCACAACATATCAATAGAATAAAGTATCAATATTTATTTTTCATTCAACCTTTATTTATACAGGCTAGCCTAATTGAGCCACAGGGACTAATTTACAATATGACAAATTACTGCAATAAATCCATTTACCTGTAGTTGCAAGCTTGATAAAAAAGTTTTTTTTTTTTTGCTTTTGTCAGTGGCTGAGATTGTTTTAAAAAAAAAACATTAATTAGAATTATATGTTGTAATTTTTAATAATCGTTTTCAGAAACAACCAGGGCAGAATAAAAAAAAAAGTCCTGTAATAAATGTCAGCTTCCCTGCAGCCACTTTAAATCTCCAAGGGTCGGCAAAGGAGTTTCACCGGAGGCCCTCGGTTAAAATTAGACCCAATTTACCGAAGCTCTTTAATGTATTACTTAAATGAATATTCATAGGACCTGATTGTGCTTTGACAATGAGAGAAAAACGCTGTCCTGCGACGTAAAAACACGAGTTTAACCGTAAAAAAACAACAACACGATGTTTCCCTGAGTTAAAGGGGCTCTGATACGCCGTCTAGTCTTGAATTTAAAACAAGAGGTGGTTATGTTTAGAAAACACACGCTCGCGCCTAATGTGATTCTAAACGCCGTCTCTGCGGCCATCTGGCCTGCATGTGTGAGCCGAGGTGACGAGTCGGCCCCGCTCGTCACGGTCAGCCGACCCCGTAGCTCCAATATTGTCATGATAGCTTCCTTCGCCGCTGCGAATGCGGAAGACGCTTCTTATGACAGTGTATTTAAAATTCATACAATTATGACACAGCGGGAGGATTTCTCTCTACCCCCCCACAACTTCCCTCCCACCTTGTCATTGAGGAAGCTGAGGGTTTATCTGTAAAACAAAGAAAAGCCTGGGATCGTTTGCATAGTTAGCATAGTCTGCCTCGCAGGCACAATATGGATTTAATTTATATGCAAATGAAAGCAATAAAAGGGAGAATACACACTGGAAATCTCCGCCGTTTGGAAAAGGGGAAGGAAGCGTTGGATTCAGCGACAATCACAGAAGGAGGCGTTCGTATATTCGAGAACAACGGTTATATAATACCGCCCAACACACACATACCAGAAAAGACCTAAGAGTTTGATATTAGCAGCTGTTTTACCAAAGCTCAGCCTTAAAGGTATTGTGACATGATATTGGAACTATGCAAGTGGCACAACATATATATGTTGCATCATTCAACTATGTTCGTTTTTACAAGCAAAATGATAAATCAATGACATTTTGTTTCAAAGTGATTTTAAACTTGGCGCCGTGTTTCGTCACGGGAAATCCGGGTACTTCCGCGTGCGACGTCATGTGACGTAGGGACATGGAGTTCAGTCTGCGGCTGCTATTAGAACGCAGTTTCATTGTCTTCAAAATCGCCTACTTTTTTTTGTATAACTTGAAAAATGCCGGTACGTTGTGTAGCATTTGGGTTTTCTAATATCGCCAGTGAACAAGTGAGCCTTTTCACTTTCCCAAAAGATGAAAAACTTCGTCAAGAATGGACAAAACAAGTCCAGAGAACGCTCCCTGAACGGTAAGGCTCAAATAAATACGGCTGCCGACCTACATTATAACCAGCTGTTTCTTGGTTATCACTCGAACTAACTTTGGCTTCCCAAACGGAAGACAAATCGCTCAAATCTTCACTTAGATTGCTGAATTCGTCGGTTTCTATATTGTCCGCCATTAATATGTAAAAGGGGCGTTCTAGAGACATTCCTGTTTGTACGTCACAGACGTAGCATGCGTATGTACCCGGATATCCCGTGAAGAAACACGGCGCCAATTTTAAACTCACTTTGAAAGGAATTTTCATTAATTTATAATTTTCTTTGCAAAAACGAACATAGTTGAGAATGATACAAGATATATATTTTGTGCCAATATATGCAAAGTTCCAAAATCATGTCACACACACTTTAAGTAGTAGCATGGGGATATCAGCAACTTTGATTTGTGCAAACAGAGCTAAAGTTTCACCTTGCGTTTGCGCTTTTAGTTTAGTTAAACACCCTAAAACAACATTTGCAAAGCTATAAGCATCACATCGGGACATCGTAACAAGTCATGTGTTCGGGTGTTTAATTCAGTTCATTTAAACCGGCTGTGATACGTTGAAGTTCAGGAAAATGGTTCCAACTCTGGACGGCAGCGTAGAAAAATGTGAGAGCTACGCAAACATTAAGAGGTGGTGTAGGTGGGGGGGGCTCCGACCCCCGGTTTGAGGGTTTACTCTATGTCATTCCGGCTTCTGGAAAATAAACATCAATACCATTACAGACGGAGTGAGCGTTAAGCTCAAAGCAGAGATAAACAAAGTCAAATGCGTTGTAGCGGAGGTACACCACGGTGCTCAAAGGACGAGAGGAAAAGTCCCTGGTGTAAAGACGCACAGACGCAGAGACAAAGCCATTTTAAAGAGCTTCTTAGATCAGCACCCTGTGACGGTGGTGGAGCGGCTCCTTCCCAGCTGCCGCCTCCTACTTGAAAACAGACGAGTGAAGAACCAACCAAATAAAAGCTCCTTTCGTGAAATTACTGTACTGCCAAACTTTTCCAATATACAAAACGCAGTCTACAATGAAGAAAAAGCCTATTCTAAATTATGTTTTTTCATTAATTAAGACTAAATATTTGATACAACAACTCAGTTTGCTTCATGTTGTGCACAATACACACAACTGGTTTTTATAAATGGTTAAATATAAAATCTACGAGGCAACCTTTAAATCTACATAAAAACACTAAGCTGTGCTTTAATGCTATGGGAGTTTAAAGCAAACTATAAAAATAAAAAGGTTTATCCAGAGCGATAGCAAATGCTGCAATTAAAGAGTTTTCTCCGGTAGTTTTCCGGACATATATGACAGACATGCGGTTATGGAATGCAGGTACGCGCTCAATGTAAATAAAGCACTTTATTTATTTATTTATTCGGTGGATTTAAGTGAAAATAGAAATCTGCACATCAAAAACTTTAGACTTCTCAAACCCAAACATGTATTTTATGGATGTTGCGATTACTGACATATTTTCAGTCACTTTGGCTGTTTGCGTAAACACACGGTAGATTCACAAATTTCGCTGACAGATTTCTAATTAATGCAGTTCTTTAACTAGTCTTGTATACATTGCTATGAGTAATTATAAATATTCAAATGAACATTACAAAAATCTTATTTTTATACATTGGTTTAAAATAAAATTTAATAAATTTGAAAATAAGAATTTTAGGCTAAACAAAGGACGTCACTCAGCTGTTAGCTAGTTAGCATTTTATTTAGCTGGTGCTTGGCTAGGTTTATCTTTATTTTAAAATTTCAAATAGCCTAAAGTTAACTTTTATTTTAACCATATACAAAACGCACAATGTTTTGTACTAAAGCAATTTAAATATATATGTAGTACAAGTACATTTGTTGTAGCGTTGGCGAAAAGCTTCAAAAACTAGCTTAACTTAGCAACCTAGTTTATGTAGCGTTTAGCTAAACATATATATAAATGAATTATTTTACCTTTTTCCAGGTGAAATGACAACTGTACTTGTTGCATTTTATTTTTTATTTATGTTTTTAAAATCTAGTTTAAAACATCCAATATCAAGGGAAAGCCTCTGACTGAGCTAACGCTAACTAGATGAGATGTATGGTGTTTTATTTAAAATGGTCAAAAATAGTTTTATTTTAAAAAAATAACTACAAAATGCACAAAGCTGTGTATTCAAATGCACATTTCTGTACAAAACATTTAAATCAATATGTACTGTACATATTGTTTAAGCATTAGCGCAATGCTAAAATAAATAGCCTAAATTATCAACCTATTTTTGACAGTAGCTAATAATTTAAAAATGATTTGACCTCTTTTAAAGTGAAATTACATCCAAAGCTTCCTAAACGTTAATATTTATATTATATTATACATTTTAAAGTGTTTTAAAATAACTCCACCAAATACAGTGATAGAGCTTCTGACCTAGCTAACGCTAACTAGTTAGCATTACATCTAGCAAGTGTGTTGCTAGTTTTTATTTTAAGTTGCCAAAATTGGTTAACTTTGAACATACAACTGAATGAGAAATAATTTTATTTAAAAAAACACAAGTTGACTTTATGTTGTTGTTTAAATACATTTTGTTTAACTGACGGTATAATTTTGTGAAAATTTCATAATTTTGGTAAAAACACAACATTAATATAAAATTGTGTTACGAGATAATTAAACCTAAAGGATTAACGTAAAATAATTCAAGAAGATTTTATGGGGCTAAAAGCTAAACTAGTTACTAACTTAGGCTAGTTTTGGAATTTTTTTTAACTCAAGCTTAAAATTACATCTTAAATTTAGAAACAAATAAAACACTACTTGTCTTAAATATAAATAAACAGGATAGGTTAAATAATTTTAGCAGTGTGTGTTAGAATAGGCTCTGTTTAAGGGCATTTGGCTTTAATAATAAAAAAACAGGAGACTTTATGTTGACCCTGATCTTGCAGCAAATGTTTTGGCTTCAAAAGGACACAGACCATTCTCGCCACGGGGGAAATTCACTCTTGGCTTATTGTGGCCTGTCAACGGGACCACACTATCTCAGACCGACACACAAACGGACAAAGGTGGCATTGAGAGTGAACCTCCCACAATGCAGCTGAGCGTTCAGGGGGGGCTCGCCGCTCCAACAGTTGTGATCTCACCGCACTAAATCCAGATTACATGGGGGGATATACGCAGTGCCACTTGTTTACACCGCCCGTCAGAAGTGGGGGGTGATCCGAACAGGGTGGGGGGTGAAGCAGACACGGGGCCTTGGACACTTGGTCTAAAGTAAAAAAAAAAACGTTAACAAGTTGGGAAAATGTTTTATTTTAACTTGATTCAGGAGTTTTTCATCAAGTAGTTTCTTTCTCAGAATGTCAAAAATACACAAGGTATTCAACGAGAACGTCTACATCTTTTCTATATTGGGACAAGAACGATACAGCCGTCCCTCACTATATCGCAGTTTATTTCTTGCGTCTTCACGGCATAGCAGTATTTTAAACCCTGTTTATTTATATTGTATGTACTGTACATGCTGTACAGTATTGTACATCCATCTCGTCATCATCATCATCCATATAGAATAGGTCCCTCTTGTAAATAAGTCCTCGTGGCTCATTGAGACTCGCCTGTATAAATAAAGGTTGAATGAAATCTTCATTGCTTAAGGGTTTAAGAGCATGAAAGTGTTTATGAGAGTGGGAAAGGTTTGTAGGATTGTGGGAAGGGACGCTGCTACTTTGCAGATTTTCACCTATCGCAGGAGTCTCAGGGATGTAACCCACACGATAAGTGAGGGATAAGTGTGAATCCAGTCTAGCTCCTTATAAGGAGGCACACTATTATTATTATTTTTAAAAGCATCAGTACATACGCTGGTGAAGATTCTCAGTCGTCCAGGACATGATAACATCAGTACATACCAACAGCAATTCGAGACAAATTGAAATGAAAGGACATTTGTAAAAGCAGATGAGTTGTTCATCATGTATAATATCCATCCATCCATCCATTATCTTCCACTTGTTCCGAAGTTGGGTCTCGGGGGCAGCAGCTTGAGCAGGGAGGTCCAGACATCTCTTTCCACAGCCACTTCTTCCAGCTCTTCTGGGAGGACTCCACGGCATTCCCAGGCCAACCGAGAGACATAGCCTCTACATGTCTTCCCTGGGTTCTCTTCCCAATTGGACATGCCTGAAGTACCTCCCTAGGAAGGCACCCAGGAAGCATCCTTACCAGATGCACAAACCACCTCAACTGGCTCCTTTCGATGCGGAGGAGTTTAGGTTCAGTTTCTCTCCCGTATAACAGAACGTCTCACCCTATCTCTAAAGGGGAGTCTAGCTACTTTGAGTAGGAAACTAATTTCAACCGCCTGTATCCACAATCTGATTCTTTCAGTCACTATATGGTCGTATTCTACAAGCACTTTAAAGGATATCTTTTACTGAAATAAACTGAAAGGATGAGTAAGACGCACGATTATTCTCATGATCCAAAAGGTTTTTGTGTCTTATTAAGACAATGGTTGAGGACAGGGACATCTGGGATTCCCTGGTACTTTGGGTTGTCACACATCGTTTCCCCTCTTCCTCGTCTTGGTGCTTTCAACATGTGAAAGCACTTTACCATCTTGCACCGACAAGTTGTCTGTATGGAATACAGAGGCAACCAAAGCTTTGAGACCAAGGTGGCCATAGATGAAAACACTAATCCTGTCCGCTGAACCTTTGGCGCCAAAGCAGCGCATCAGCTTTTAACATATTGGTTTCTTGAGAACTTTCCTCTTTTCTTTAAACTCTGTTCAGTTATTTACCTACAAATATGTTTCTCACCCTCCTCTCACACTTCAAAAGCAGACAGGCTTGTGGATCTCTGCCTCCCCTCTCCTTCCCCATCCCGTCTTTCTTCGCGGCGGCCCAGAGGTGGCGAGAGGTGATGCCGGGAAGTGATTAGTCATATTCGATTTACATACGGCTGTCACAAAAACTCCTCCGGGCCGGGCGCTGATGTCATCCTGTGCGTGGGGCCCTGTGTGGCGACCCGGTGCATGACAAAAACTCCTCCGGGCCGGGCGCTGATGTCATCCTGTGCGTGGGGCCCTGTGTGGCGACCCGGTGCATGAGAAGACTTCTCCCTGTCATGGGGGTAGAGAACCTTCCCCTCTTGGGAGCGGCGTTGGTGTTTCAGCGGTATGATGAATGTGAGGCAGTAGTTTTTTATGTGTAGGTTGTGAAAGTAGTAGATAGGCTTTGTTTGTGTGTTTACACCATGAAGCTGGTCCAATGTTGAACCAAAGTAAAAAATAAATATATTTTCAGATCAGCAACCAATTTGTGATGGTTTTGACTGAAACAATGATGTTTAAGAACAATGTATTCTGGATTTTATATCTTGCTACTGACCGTCGAGCGATAACCAACGCAGCTTATCAACATTAGTAAAGGCAAAAAGGTTAAAGCTCAATCAGTTTTCCAAATATTGAGCTAAATCTTAGTCAGGTACAAGCCAAGAATAATTCTATATAGCTTTTGAGCAGTACCAGATTATACAAGAGATTTATTGAAACCTTGGCATTAATTGTTAGGAGTTGCTTTCGAGTTGAAGTATTTCATCAAACTTCAGACGTATGGTGCATCCACAACTCATTAACGTTTGGATTCAGCTTGATTCAAGATGGCTGCCACAGCTTATCAACCTTCGTAAAGGCAAAAATAGATATAGCTTAGTCAATTTTTACAGCTAAATATTAGGTTTTAGCACAACACTTTTTTATTTTTAGACCAATTTTTGGCTGAGATATGACCGTTTTTCATTTTGGCAAAAAATGGTGCAGTACCACTTTGGTCCGCTAGGGTCCACTGACCATTTATTAAGGAAAAGTTCAGCTAAGACACATCTTTGCTATAATTTTCAGCAAACAAACAATTGTTTTTACCATGTTAATCTTGTTAAAGTCCTTCCGTGTGGCAGCCATTTGCAGTAGGTCAAACCACCGGTCCACATTTCGGGTTGTCAGCGGTGACGCGTAATAGATGCAACTTATACGGCGGTGCGACACGTTTATGGATTTTTCCAATTTCCATCCATCCATCCATCCATCCATTTTCTTCCGCTTATCCGGGGTCGGGTCGCGGGGGTAGCAGCCTAAGTAGGGAGGCCCAGACTTCCCTCTCCCCAGCCACTTGGAGCAGCTCCTCTGGGGGAATCCCAAGGCGTTCCCAGGCCAGCCGAGAAACATAGTCCCTCCAGCGTATCCTGGGTCTTCCTCTGGGTCTCCTCCCGGTGGGACATGCCCGGAACACCTCACCAGGGAGGCGTCCAGGAGGCATCCTAACCAGATGCCCGAGCCACCTCAACTGGCTCCTCTCGATGTGGAGAAGCAGCGGCTCTACTCCGAGTCCCTCCCGGATGACTGAGCTTCTCACCCTATCTCTAAGGGAGAGTCCAGCCACCCTGCGGAGAAAACTCATTTCAGCCGCTTGTATCCGAGATCTTGTTCTTTCGGTCATAACCCAAAGCTCATGACCATAGATGAGGGTGGGAACGTAGATCGATCGGTAAATTGAGAGCTTTGCCTTTTGACTCAGCTCTCTCTTCACCACGACAGACCGGTACAGCGCCCGCTTCACTGCGGACGCTGCACCTATCCGCCTATCGATCTCACGCTCCAGTTTTCCCTCATTCGTGAACAAGATCCCGAGATACTTAAACTCCTCCACTTGGGTAAGGACCTCCTCCCCGACCCGGAGAGTCGGAAATTTTTCCAATTTATTGGACGTAATTGGACAATGCGACTTATAGGGCGGTGCGACTTATCGGGCGGAAAATACGGTACTCTAAAACGCTGTGTTCATGTGGACGCACGACTGAAAAGAGAAATCTTAGGGCGTTATTTACCAGAACCGCCCTGCAATCTTTATTAAAACATTTAAAAAGGGACATTTTAGCTCCAAATATTTAACTTGTTTAAAAAAAAATGCATTGGAACAGGAGCTCCCTGTATTCTTACCGAAGTTTAAATCAGCAAATTTTGTACGTATTTTATCTTGAGACGTCATGACCTTTATTATTGTTCAAAATAAATGAGTGTAAGATAATTCTACGTTGCGATGGTGGTCATGGATCTGTAGTTACGAAACCCCTGGAGGGGTTGGAAACCAGCAGACAGTTCTGCAGTTGGCCGCCCAGATGAAGAGGTTGTGAAGCTCGTAGAGAACATCTGGCGGGTATCCAGAGGAGGAAGTCCAAGTTATTTATGAAGCTTTGCTTGACGAAAGACAGCATAGCTTCCCGTTCTCAGTGAACCTGGCTTCTCTACCGATGACGGGCGCCGTTAGACAGCAAGTGTTGCGTCGCTCTACACGGGTTCTGTTTACTAACCCAGAGTTTCCTTAAATAAAAAAATGGATATTTAGAGTTTCGGCGACATGCCTGTACACGGAGCTCCAAACACATGGGCGAGACGTCGCGGTTCCAGAACCGGCTCGTCTCTGAGAATGCAGGAGCGTGAATAACCGTTTTAACACTCGATGTGTGGTCCGAGCATACACTCCCGAGGCATCGCTCTGTCGGAGAGCGTGTGTGAGAGCATTTCATATTTATCACTTCTGTTTTTGTTGTCACATGCGTGTGCGTGTGTTTGTTAGTCACGCCGACACGTTTCCTTGAAGTAAAACAGCT
This sequence comes from Garcialebias charrua, assembly GCA_038048925.1. Classification (NCBI taxonomy): domain Eukaryota; kingdom Metazoa; phylum Chordata; class Actinopteri; order Cyprinodontiformes; family Rivulidae; genus Garcialebias; species Garcialebias charrua. The sequence continues at coordinate 9,184 of JBBPBX010031739.1, read as the reverse complement.
CCGACGCCAAACGTTTATGTTATGAATGTTAATTGATAAGTGTTTTGAGGCCGTTAGGTCCACGGACTTTTTAATCTCAAACTAATTACTGCAAAAAAGACAAAGCCGTTGAAATATGTCAAATATAACTAAACTTATTGACTGTATAGATTAAAAAAAACAAGGTAATTATTATTGTTTAAAACAGTGGTCCTCAAACTGGGGTCCCCGGACCCCCGAGGGGTCCGCGAACCGGTGCTTAGGGGTCCGCAAAAAAAAAAAATATATATATATATAGAGAGGGGGTCCCCGACTTACGAGCGAGTTCCGTTACTACGAGTATCTCGTAAGATGAAAATTCGTATGTCGGAACCCAAACACGTGTTGCTCGTAAGTCCGGATTTTCGGTCGTAAGTCGGAAAATTTATGCTAGCGCTACTACGAACACTCGTTTTTCATCACAAACGTTCATACTAGTTCATAAACATGCTCAGAAACTTGTTTCCAAACGGTTAGCTAACACACTTTCATCTAAAAACACATAAAAGTGCTGTATTTTCTGTATGTTCTTTACAAATTTACTGTTCGTTAGTGAGCTCGTAAGTCCGGAACCTCGTATGTCGATGCGCTCGTACGGGGATTACCTGT
>JBBPBX010031738.1:0-34326 GCA_038048925.1 Garcialebias charrua | reverse complement strand
TCTTTTTCAGTTTATTCAATATTTCTGTGATCTTTATGATGGATAAATAAACAGAGCCATTAAGTGACAATGGACACGTTAACTTAGTTTGATATGTCAAAGAGACACTATCATTTATTTAAAATAAATCAACTAAATTAACACCATTACACTTGATTGACATGATTTCACTTTCTTTCAATTCAAATACGTCAGCACACTTAAATTTAACACAACAGACATAAATATTAGATGTTACACATATTTAGTCTGAGGGGCATTTCAGCTTAAAATATAGTTTCCAGCTTAGGTTGAGAGGGAAAAGAAATAGGAGGAATAAGAGGTTGGAGAGATTAAGTTATTTATCTCGAGTGTAACCAGAGATGACACTTTCCATCCGACTTCGGCTAAATCCCAGGTACGTTTGTAAACCGCTCTTTACCTTTTGACGATGCGTCTGATAAAGATATTGCCAGCCTCCCAGGTGCACAGAGTCCTTCCGGCCCTCGTACGTCTGAACTGGTCGTTTACTTCCAACGTCTCCTCGGATCCGCGTCAGCCGTCAGAAACATGTGGCAGCTTCTGGCTGACTTCAAGACGAGATGTTTCTCAAAGAAAGTTCATTAAGAACTTTGGAGCTTTTGCTCGGGGAACTGGATGGAGGCGTCCATCAGTTCTAGCTGACAAGTTAGTCTTTGGCTCTTGACCAAGCTTGACCAGCTGCAAGGCAGAGAGCTTTCAGGTCTCCGTCCATTCAAACTCTCTGTCCATTCAAAGACTGAAGCGTTTCCGCACAGTTAGAACTTAAAAAGACAGGAACACAGAGAGGAGTTCACTTGCCTTATCATACCCAAGGTTAAAGCCAGAGCAGAGGGAAATGTTTAGGAACAGACAGAGAAAGCTGGAGCCTTGTTCATGAAAAACAACTGATTAAACTGTCTTCTTATTTCTAAACAAAACAGTCGGGTCTCTGTGACCCGATATTTCCCTTTAACACAGCAGTGGACACAGTTTAACTCTCACAGAATAACACAGCTTAAAAAGCACACATCATGAAAATGACAAAAGTTATTCTTTTGATCACATTAGAATAAAATCAAAGATAGAAATAGTCTCTTTTGGTGACTATATTTATCAGATTATAGCTAAATGAATGATTTTGTAGTAAATGTCTTGCTTCACTGAGAGGTCAGTAAAGGTCATCACTGGACAGTTCAAAAGTACACAGGTGTCTTAAAAGTGGACAAGGTCATGTCCACTACACTGTAAAGCCGGGTACCGACCGGAATCGTCAAAACGCTCCTGCCGCCCCCTTTTGGCCGCTTGTCACTTTCACACAAAGCCACTGAAGACGCGCACTGGGGGGAGGCAGAGGAGGGGGTCTAGCTCGTTTTCCGGGTCGAGTTGTTGTGTTTCATGCTGCTGGCAGATAAAATCAGCAGCACGTGAGCCTCGTTACTACTTGAGTGGGTTTTCTATGAGCCGAACTGCAGCTCCGACAGTCTTTGTTGAGATTAAAACGTTTTTTTATGTTTGGGGTGATCGTACGCTGGAGCGGACAGTAGCAACTGTAAAAATTCCAAGTTTCTTACCGGAGTCTGGTTCCAATTCATGGAGGCTCGATGGGGTAAGTTTAAAAAGTCTAAAAAGTCCCTTTGTCGTTGTGTCATCACATAGCAGAGGCTCTCCCGATTGGTTGCTGGACGCGTCGAGCAACGTCGAGCCGCAAAATATCAACTTTGTCGATCTTTGGCGGCTCAACGCTGCTCAACGCGTAGGTTGCTTCGGACGCGCGCGTGCGCGGAAAGGGACTGCCGCGTGCTGAAGCGCCGCTTCAAACACTCAAAATGCGCCACTTCGCGATACGTCGCGCCTCGACGCCTCTCCACATAGAGTTTCAATGTAAACTGGCCGCTTCCGCCGCCCGAAACGAATCCGGTTGGTACCCAGCATAAGCCATCCTCCTCAAATGAGCCTTTGCATATAGTGGAAAACACGGTATTGAGCAATACCAGTCACGTGTGTGGGAACTAGGTAAACATGGACTGATCGAGACCAGGTAACATGTCTGTGAGTGTGTGGACAAAATAGAATAGAGTCATGTCAGAGTACTCAAGCGCTAAAATATAACTTTATTATATTGTGAATTATGCTTATTGTTAGGTTTTTGCCATGTTTAGCTGTTAGTTAATGTTGGATTTTACTGTACAAGTGGTCCCCGATTTACCAGCGCTCTTACTTACGAGGTTCCGGATTTACGAGGTTATCATATTTAATAAAAATATGAAATAAAAAATATATATATTTTTTTGTGTTTAAATGTTCCTAATTTCATGTGTACAGCACTTTGTTGCAACTGTGGTTGTTTATAAATGAAGTATTATTATTATAATTACAGTACAGTGCATAATTTTAAATTTTTAAGCCGATTTACAACGTTTTACGGCAGTTTCCGCCAGTTTCCGCCAGTTTTCGGCAGTCAGTCAGTTTTCGGCAGTGCCCACGAATTGAGCCAGTTAGCTCCAGCGTCCAGTCTCGTAGCTCCATCAGACAGCCGACTTTGTCCGATCAGAGGTTCCTGCGCTCGGATACATGATCTGGAGCTGAACGGTGGTTTTGTGGAGGAACGATGGGCGAAGCAAAACGACACTGTTGACCGTGTGAAGCTGCAGACAGCTGCAGACAGATATATATATATATATATATATATATATATATATGTATATATATATGTATATATATTTATTTACAGGTAGTCCCCAATTTACGAGATTTCGGCTTACGAGATAGTCTGAGGAACGGAACTCGCTCGTAAGTCGGGAACCACCTGTATTTGGCGGTCAGCTAAGCTAGCAGTTAACTGTAGTGTGGTTTTCCAGGCAAACAGAGCTCATGCTAATTTTTCACAAGATCTCTGCCCACAACAACTTAATTGCTGAGTTATTTTGTGCATTTACGTTACTGTGTACAATTTGGAAATGTTATGCAAATGTTCTGTGATAATTTTTGTAGAGTTTCATTCTTTTGTTGTTCACATGCGTGTTGCACATAGTGTTTGACATAAAAAAGGTATTTAAAAAAATCTTTATTCATTTTCAGTTAAAATTGAATAAATATTAAAACAAAACAAAAATACAATTTACAAAGAAAATGAACGGCAGCAGAGTGAAGATAAAATCTTATAGCATCTGCTCCTTAAAAAAAAAATACTTGTGAAATAAAATACATAATTTACAATCAAAGTTAAATAGGCATTATATAACATAACAAGCCAAAAACTGACTCCGTGCCAAGAACATCCGATTTCAAAAGAATATGCTAAACAATTTCATATTTTTTCAATAGACTACTTTTTACCATTTTCTTAAACAAAAACATTGAGGAAGCTTTTTTACAACTTTTATCCAAAACATTCCACAGTTTTATTCCTTGAACTGATGTGCATTGTTCCTTTGAGTTTGTTCTAATTTTTGGTTTCACAAACATTGCTAATCCTTTTAATTTGTAGTTACTGACTCTCTTAATGAAATAAGATTGGATATTTCGAGGTAAGGAATTTGTATGAGCTCTGTACATAACCTGAAGAATTCCATAGTCAACCAGTTCATAAAACTTTAATACATTTAGCTGTTGAAATAGAATGTTAGATGGGTGAGTGTAATGCTTTCCTGTGATGATTCTTATTGCTCTTTTCTGTAAAATAAAAATAGAATTTGTAGATGTTTTACATGCCTTTCCCCAAACTTCAACACAATAAGTCAAATAAGGAAGAACTATCACATTATACCATATAAGTAGTGCTTTATCATTAAATAATTATTTTGCCTTGTATAATACAGCAATAGATCTGGCTGGGGTATGTTCAAAGAAGCTGCTACCACAAACAACAACACATGTCTCCAGGAGTACTCAGACACTGTATGTTCATACATCACCAAGTGCATTGATGATGCAACCAACCTCAAAACCATCACTGTTCGGGCTAATAATAATAATAATAATAATGAATTCAATTTATAACGCGCTTTTCATTAGTGAAAATCTCAAAGCGCTACACACATTGAATGCTACACACATTCATACACCGGTAGCGGCAGACTACCATGCAAGGTGCTTTCCAGTCCTACCGGGAGCAACTCGGGGTTAAGTGTCTTGCCCAAGGACACAACAACACATGGTGTGGGGAACCGGGATTCGAACCGCCAACCTTCCGATCGGGGGACGACTGCCATTACCACTACGCCACGGCCGCCGTTCGCTAATCAGAAGCCATGGCTGACAGCTGAGGTTTACAGACCCCTGAAAGCCAGGAATGCTACCTTCAAAGCGGGAGATCAGGTGGGCCTGAGGGCAGCCAGAAATAACCTGGCCCGGGGCATCAGAAAGGCCAAGAAGCAGTATTCCAGGAAAATAGCTCACCGTTTCAAGGACAGAGTCAGAGAGTCAGAGAGTCTTTATTGTCATTTGCACCGCATGTGGTACATGTGATGAAAACGAGATTATGTACACGGGGTCCCAGTTACATCCAACAACAAATGCAAGAGAAAAACAGTAATAACATCTAGAATTAACTAAGAGAAACATCAACTAGTAATACACTAAGCCCTAATGTAGTGGAAAAACATCATTATAAACAGCAGCACGAACATGAGTCTGTATGAGCAGATGGTCACAGATGAACACAGCAACAAGAAAACAGATCAGCATCAGCATGATGTGATATTTTGCAGTGATTATTCTTATTATTTATTTATTCATGAGTCTAACAGCCTCAGGGTTGTTCAGCTGTTCCTCAATCTAGTCTAGTACACGCAGTCTGTGGCAGGGATTACAGACCATCACAAACTACAAACCATCCCCCCAGACCTGTGACAGCTCAACATCTACGTTGAATGAACTGAATGACTTGTTTGCTCGGTTTGAGGCAAGTAACAGCACACCTGCACTTAAACTCCTCCCCTCTCCTGATGGCCAGGTGCTGGCGCTGTCCTCAGACAGCGTAAGGCGATCATTCATCAAGATTAATGCCCGGAAGGCCTCTGGTCCTGACAACATACCTGGTCGTGTGCTGAAGGACTGTGCAGGGGAACTCGCAGCGGTCTTCACGGACATCTTTAACATCTCACTGAGCCAGGCCATCGTCCCCACCTGTTTCAAAGCCACCACCATCATCCCTGTCCCAAAGAAGGCAACGCCCGCATGCCTCAATGACTATCGCCCAGTAGCACTCACCCCCATCCTGATGAAGTGCTTTGAACGGCTAGTCATGAAAAGCATCACATCTGTCCTCCCTGCCTCCCTGGATCCCTTCCAATTTGCATACCGACCTAATCGCTCAACCGACGATGCCATCTCCTCTGCCCTCCACACAGCTCTCACACATCTGGACACGAAGGACTCTTATGTTAGAATGCTGTTCATTGACTTCAGCTCGGCATTCAACACCATCATCCCCCAACAGCTCATCCTTAAACTGGACAGTCTGGGGCTGAACACCTCAATGTGTAACTGGCTGCTAGACTTCCTGACCGGGAGACCACAGACAGTACGGGTCGGGAGTAACACATCTAGCACCATCACATTGAACACAGGGGCCCCACAAGGATGTGTGCTGAGCCCCCTTCTATTCACCCTGCTAACACACGACTGCACACCATCATACAGCTCCAACCACTTCATCAAGTTTGCGGACGACACAACAGTGGTAGGTCTCATCAGCAACAACGATGAGACGGACTACAGGAACGAGGTGAGCCGCCTGGCCTTGTGGTGCGGACACAACAATCTCACTCTCAACGTGGAGAAGACAAAGGAGATTGTTGTGGACTTCAGGAAGAGGGATGCCCAACATGCCCCTCTGACCATCAACAGCACCGCAGTGGAGAGAGTAGACAGCACCAAGTTCCTGGGAGTGCACGTCTCAGAGGACCTGTCCTGGAGCAGGAACACTGCATCACTGGCAAGAAGGCTCACCAGCGTCTCTACTTTCTCCGCAAGCTGAAAAGGGCTGGAGCTTCAACCCCCATCATGTGGAGTACTGGTTTGGTGCATGTACTGTATCCTGTCGCAAGAGCCTCCAGCGCATCGTGAGAGCAGCTGAGAAGATCGTCGGCACCTCCTTCTCCTCACTGCAGGACTTATGCCTCATCCTCACCTAAAGCATATTGCGCTTCCAAAAATCTCCAAATGCACTGTACTGGCTGCTTGTCAACAGATGACTGTCCTCATCTAACGCGTCTGCAGTGGGAGGAGCGTGTTGGTCCTCCTCTTCCGCTCCGGTGTTTGTTTATTTCCGGTCTCAGAAAAGTGGCAGACGCAATACGAAGAATTGCCTTGTTGTACTTAATCTACAAAGCAGCAACACGCAGACGCCGTGCACAACGACGATTCTGGATTCACCCCACATGAGAGGCGTCATGAATTCAGTGAATTTCACCATCTGATGATCCAAGAGCTGCGCGCAGACGAGGAGCGCTTTCAGCTGTACTTCCGTGTCACCCGCGCCCAGTTTGACGACCTGCTGTAAGTTTCTCCTTCATGTTTACCGCGGGATTTTTTTCATCTGTTAAACGTTTCGCACGGTGCCCACCTAATTCCGTCCCGTCGTCGTGGCGTGATCACATGGCAGAGTCTCTCCTGATTGGTCCTGATTGTTTGCTGCTGGGCAGCGAGCTGAATCTAGCTGTGGAAGCATGGAATGGCGTGCTTCCACAGCAAGGCATCCGAGCAGCACAGTCGCTGCTCGGATGCGATGCTGGAGTAGAAAACAGCTGCTGCTCACTTTCGCGCTGCTTGCATGCTGTGGATGCGCCGCGACACGACCCGCTGCTCCAAGATTCGCGTCCCCATAGACTTCAATGTAAAATGGCTGTTTCGGCTGCGCGAGATGCGTGCGGTGGGGAAGTAGCATTACACAGCAACCGCCTCACTCGGAAAGCCCTCTGCATGGCAGGTGATCCCACACACCCACTACACAGCTGCTTCAGACTGCTGCCATCAGGGAGGAGACTGAGAAGTCTCCAGGCTCGAACCAGCAGACTGAGAGACAGCTCTGTTCATCAGGCAGTCAGGATGCTAAACACTCTGCCTGCTCTGCCTCCCCTCCCATTTGAACTACCTTAACACAAAAAACTTTCTCACACATTACCACACAACACAAAGATTTTAACACTGTGTCATCAAACGGGTTATTCACTAAACTCTCGGTCATGTGCTCATTCAGTTTGCACTACTTCTCATATTTGCACTAATGTCTGTAGTACATCACTGCCTATAGTCATACTACTGTTTAGGGTTGGGCATCGTTTGAATTTGAGCGATTCCGGTTCCGATTCTTCGTTTCGATTCCGATTCTTTTCGATTCTCGATTCCGATTCTTTTTGTAGGCGGGGTTAAAAAAAGACATGTCAATTCAATTCAGTTCAGTTTATTTATACTGTATAGCTCCAAGTCACAACAGAAGTTGTCTCAGGGCACTGAACAAAAAACAATCAAATATAAAAATAATAAGTTAACAGAAACTTTAATATAAAAATAATGGTAACACTATTTATCTGAGGAGACTACTTTGAGTTTAACTCCATGTTATAAAAAAGCTACAGTAGTTAGCCAGAGTTATTTCAGGATGAAATAATTTGAACTTCTGTTTGAATTCAATGCTATGAACTTTTTCCTTTCCTAAACAAACAATAGGTTTATCAGTATTATCAGTAAAAAGAGATTATTAAATCATTTTTAAGACTGAGAATGTGTACAATTATTAGCTCTGTTGTTATTGCCTAACTAACCTATTCAATAATTCTTCAAACTGTGACATTCCCTCATAATGGAATGAAAGAGAACATAAACAGAAATTATATAATACTGAAAACTAGAGACATTTAGACATTTTAAAAGACACAGAGAACTTTAAATGGATTAAGAATGTTAATAAGTGTTGGATTTGAGTGCAATGTAAGTGCAATCCATGGTTGAATTCACATCTGAAAAGGGATGCAACCTTTTCACAACATATGCTGTAACTGTTCTGTGGCACTCTTCATTCAGTTAACACTGACGTTTTTACCTTGGACACTGGTGAACACTGTGAAGCCATTTCAGGTCGTTTGTCTAAGAAAAAAAATACAAGCTAACGTTAGCATCGTGTTTGTATTTGAGCTGACTTACCGCTTTAAGCGGAGTATAACTTGTTAGCTGCCTTAATGTTGGTATGAGATGTAGTTTATAGTTTATTTATTTACCTGATGGAGCCGAAGAGGTAGCGATTAGCGAAAAGTTCGGCGGAGCGTTTTGCAGACGGACCACTCTGTACTTCCGGTCGGATACGAAGCGAAAATAATCCGGTGGAGCGCGTCAAAGACGGGACACTATTTTACTTCTCCACCCTCCTTTGCATGATAGAAAATTATTGCAAGTGCTGCACTGACCTGACTGGTCATTTTATTAATTAGTAAGCTTTCGATCTCGGGTGCACACTTCCGGTGGATTCTTCTTCGTTGGGTTTCGGCGGCGGCTACTTCCGGTCGGCTAACTAGCATCGAACATAGGAATCGCAAATTAATATTTTGAACGATTCCGGGAAAACCGGACAGTTAGTCCCGGTTCCGAACGATTCTCGATGCCCAACCCTACTACTGTTTACATTCACTGTTTACATACTACTGTTTACATTTATTAATACTGTTTACATTTATTACTACTGTTTACATTTATTACTACTGTTTACATTTACACTACTTTTATATCTACACTACTGCTGATACATATACAGTATTCTCTGACCAGCCTTATTTAAGGATGCCCAATGTGCCTTACTGCATATGCCACTTTTGCCTCTATACCAACATCAACTACCTCATACATATACTGTGTACATTAACTCATATGCTGCTTTGCCACTCTTTGCAAATGTCAATGCTAGAACCTTCAGTTTATTTTATAGATATACTTTTTATACTTTTTTATACTACTATGCAAAAACTCAGGACAGTATTACACTTTTACAATTTTATGCTTATGTTTATTAAATGTTTCAGTGTTTTAGTGTTTAAATGGTTACTGTTGCACCGAGGGACTGAGAGAAACGTAATTTCAATCCTGTGTATGTCCTGTACATATTGTAGATCTGACAATAAAGTTGACTTTGACTATCTTTGTTCTCAAATAATTAAGATGAGATTTCCAGGTCAGGTTCTCAATAACTACACCCAAAAATTTCACTTCTTTCAGAGTCAGAGAGTCAGAGTCAGAGAGAATTTATTGTCATTTGCACCGCATGTAGTACATGTGTTGAAAACGAGATTATGTACACAGGGTCCCAGTTACATCCAACAACAAATGCAAGAGAAAAACAATAATAACATCTAGGATTAACTAAGAGAGACATCAGCTAGTAATACACTAAGCCCTAATGTAGTAGAAAAACATCATTATAAACAGCAGCACGAACATGAGTCATTATGAGCAGATGGTCACAGATGAACGCAGCAACAAGAAACAGATCAGTATCAACATGATGTGACATTTTGCAGTGTTTATTCTTATTATTTATTTATTCATGAGTCTGACAGCCTCAGGGTAGAAGCTGTTCCTCAGTCTAGTGGTTCTACATTTGATGCTCCTCAACCTCCGTCCCGAGGGGAGTGGTGCAAAGAGTGAGTGTGCTGGGTGAGTGAGGTCTTTCATGATGCAGGTGGCTCTTTTTCTGCATCTGGAGGTGTAAATGTCTGTGATGGTGGGGAGACTGACTCCCACAGACTTCTGTGCAGCCTTCACCACTCTCTGTAGAGCTTTCCTCTCTGCAACTGTGCAGCCTCCATGCCACACGTTGATGCTGGAGCACAGGACGCTCTCCACTGCACACCTGTAGAACGAGGTGAGGACTGAGCTTCTCAGACCAGCTCGTCTCAGCCGTCTGAGGAAGTAGAGTCTTTGATGTCCTTTCTTGATCAGGCTGGTGGTGTTATTGCTCCAGCTGAGGTTATCATTCAAGTGTACACCCAGGTACTTGTAGCTGGAGACCACCTCCACCGCAGATCCACCTATATACAGTGGGGTGTGGGTGTGTTTGTTCCTTCTGAAGTCCACAATCATCTCCTTCGTCTTCTTCACATTCATGTGAAGGTTGTTCTCTTTGCACCAGCTCTCCAGATGTTCCACCTCCTGTCTGTAGCTGGATTCATCATTATCTGTGATGCATCCCACCACAGCTGTATCATCTGCAAACTTAACAATATGACAGCCTGGATGTGTGGCTGTACAATCATATGTGAGCAGAGTGAACAGAAGAGGGCTCAGCACACATCCTTGAGGAGAGCCAGTGCTGAGGGTGATGGTGGAGGAGGAGAAGTTGTGGATCTTCACGGACTGTGGTCTGTTTGTTAAGAAGTCTAGTACCCAGTTACAGATGGAGGGGCTTAGTCCAAGTGTGGATAGTTTGTCTATCAGAGTTTGGGGGATCATGGTGTTGGTGTCACTTTACTAATTATATCTTATTATATCTTATTGTATCTTAATTATATCTTATTTAGGGATGCCCAATGTGCCTTACTGCATATGCCACTTTTTGCCTCTACAACAACATCAACTACTACCTCATACATATACTGTGTACATTGACTCATACGCTGCTTTGCCACTTTGCAAATGTCAATGCTAGAAACCTTTAGTTTATTTTAGTTATACTTTTTATACTCTTTTTTTATACCACTATGCAAAAAAAAAAAAAAAAAAAAAAACACAGGACAGTGTTAGTTTTACTATTTTTATGCTTATGTCTATTATTATATGTTTCAGTGTTTCAATGTTTAGATGTTTACTGTTGCACCGAGGGACTGAGAGAAACGCAATTTCGGTCCTGTGTATGTCCTGCACTGTACATATTGCAGATCTGACAATAAAGTTGACTTTGACTTTGACTTTGACTATATTATCATTAATTTTAAATGTAGCATCAACTGTGGTTTTTCTATTACTAAATACCACATAATTAGTTTTTTTTTTTGTTTTTTCAAATTTGGCGATAATTTGTTAAGCCCAAACCAAGTCTGTATTTTTACAAACTGTTTCCATCATGTTCAGCATATAATCTAAATTTGTTCCCAAACAAAAAAAGGTGGCATCATCTGCAAACAGAACACACCTAAACAGCCCAGACACATTCACCAAATCATTTATGTACAAAAGAAACAACTTTGGACCAAGCACCGAACCTTGTGGGACACCACACGTTATTAGCAAGTTTGGATCTTACTTCATTTATTTGATCAAATTGCTTCCTATTTCAGAATCAGAATCAGGTTTATTGGCCAAGTATGTTGACATACACAAGGAATTTGTTTCCGGCTGTTCGTGTCTCTCTAGAAAATGTCTCTCTAAAAAATGCTAAAAATAATGCTAAAAAAATGCTAAAAAAATGTCTCTTGATTGACACTATACATATACTTTACATATAACTTACAAATAATACACAAAATACAGAAAGATTCACATCACATGGGGGTTGTGAATGGGTTGGGGGTCACGCTGATGGATGTCTGATGATCAGCTGTTGATGATGGTGATGGCCTGGGGGAAGAAACTGTTCTTGTGTCTGACAGTCTTAGTGGACAGAGATCTGTAGCGTCTGCCAGACGGGAGGAGTTGGAACATGTTGTGACCCGGGTGTGTGGAGTCTGTGATGATTTTTCCAGCCCGTTTCCTGGTTCTTGCGTGGTACAAGTCCTGAATGGAGGGCAGTGAAGCCCCAATGACTTTCTCAGCTGTCCTCACTGTTCGCTGCAGCCTGTTCCTGTCCTGCCTTGTGGCTGCTCCAAACCAGACTGTGATGGATGTACACAGGATGGACTCAATGACTGCAGTGTAGAACTGGATCAGCAGCTCCTGAGGTAGGTCCAGCTTCCTCAACTGGCGTAGGAAGTACAGTCTCTGCTGGGCCTTTTTGAGGATGGAGGTGATGTTGTGCTCCCACTTCAGGTCATGTGAGATGGTGGTTCCCAGGAACCTGAAGGACTCTACCATAGACACGGGGCTGTTGAAGATTTTGAGGGGCAGCAGTTCTGGGGGAGGTGTCTCCTGAAGTCCACTCTCATCTCTACAGTCTTCAGTGTGTTCAGCTCTAGTTTGTTCAGGCTGCACTAGGACATCAGTCGTTCCACCTCCTGTCGGTATGCAGACTCGTTGTCATCACGGATGAGTCCAATGACTGTAGTGCCATCTGCGAACTTCAGGAGTTTAACAGACGGGTCATTAGAGGTGCAGTCATTGGTATATAGAGAGAAGAGCAGTGGAGAGAGCACACAACCCTGAGGGGCACCAATGCTGATGGTCTATGAGGAGGACAGGATTTTCCCCAACTGCACCCGCTTCGTCCTACCTGTCAGGAAGCTGGTGATCCACTGACACATGGCAGGAGAAACAGTGAGCTGGGAGAGTTTGGTGGATAGAATGTCTGGGACAATAGTGTTAAATGCTGAACTGAAATCAAGAAACAGGATTCTTGCATAAGTTCAGCGGCGGCCGCCACTAGAGGGCGCTAGGGGCGCCGCCCCTCTGGAACCTGCAGCTCTTCACCATTTGAAGAAGATTTAATTTTTTTTTTATAAAAATGAAATAATAAAATAAAAATATTTCGAAATGTATGCATATATGTTTTTATTTGTGTAGGATAAATAATTTATGAGTAATGATGTTTGTTTCAAAAAACGTTTTCTGATTGTGACGTACTTCCGGTTTCCCTGCTGGGCGCCGCTAACCAGAGCCATATATATAGAGAGTTCCGACACTCTTTGATGTCGCCGACAGGCGGTCAATCGTTCCAAACAACGGCTATGGAAACCTTGTGGAGCTGCACCCTCTGGCGGCAACGGAGCGCTACTACAGGCAGCTTCAAACTGTTACCCAGAGCCATGGAACAAATCACCCCCTCCATGACCCACGTGACTTCCGCATTCCATTCTTACAATGGAACTCTATGGGAGTGTCACAACTCTCACTTTATATGGCTCTGCCGCTAACCACACGCTAACGGCTTTTCCATTGAATCTAATTATAAACTAGTGCTAAACGCATGCGCAGTTTATGTCCCATCTGTCCAAAACTATTGACTGTACAGGTCGCATTTTCCGTCGCCCTCGAGCCTGGACTCGTCTCGTGATCCCTGCGGTTCGTGTGTTTCCGGTTAGCCGAGGAGGAGGGGGGAGCGGGGGACCATCTCTGTACACAGTCAGAGCTGACACACGCAACTAGCGACGTTGAACAGCAGTAATTATTAATGGTGCCTTTCTACACAGGTAAGCAAGTAATATTAAGTGAGTTTAATGAATCGCTACATGAGCAAAGTTTGAGCTGATCTCTCTGTGTGTGTGACGTGGTGTGTTGTGGTCAGTCAACAGTAGCTAGCTACTAGTTGTGCTCATCTGTGGTGTATTGTACAACATTATAAAAGTTGCTAGTTATTATAAACCCGAATGTCTGAAGACGACTCCTGTCTGTCCATCTTCAGCTCATGAACTATTTTACTCCTCAGAGTGTCTGTGTTAAAGGTTCAGTATGTAACGTTTTTTTATAAACATATTTCTTCACTCTGCCACATCTCCTGACAGTAGCTAAAAGACAGATGCTTAAACTGCTAAGCTTCAGCAAAAAGAGGAAAATATTGATGAGTAGCAAAACACTAAAAGTAGCAATTTTTTTGCTGAAAGTATCAAAATGCTAGTTAAAAGCAGTGGTGGAGGAGAAAGTACTCAAACACTGTACTTAAGTAAAAGTACAAATAAACAGACAAAAATGTACTCTAGTGTAAGTAGAAGTACCACATTAATGTTTTTACTTAAGTAAAAGTAAATAAGTATTTGCTTTTAAAAATACTTAAAGTATTAAAGTAAAAGTACTTGCTGAATGTATTACCTAACGCAATGGCCTACAGTATCATTAAGTGTGCGTACTGTATGTATATTTTCTGTAATACTTTAAAAGTGTTGTTCCAGTTTAAAGAACAATGCTGCAGATAGTGCATGTTTTTATTGTGTGACACCGTTCACACTTGGGCTTGTGATTCTGTGTGCGTCAGAATTTCAGGGATGACCTGCAGGTTAAATGTCATTAAATAAAATAAGAAAGAGGAATGATTATACCTCTGAATTTTTTTATTTAACACAAAATAAAACCAGTAAAAACATTGAAGTAAAAGTTGTCTGATGAAAAAAGGAGCATTAGACCTAACAAAGGAATAGACATTGATCACTTCAACTCCAGTTTGTCATCAACTCTGATTAAAATACTGTCTAGTCAACCTTGTAATGGGTCAATAGTGAACAATATTTTAACTTCCTGACACCATTTGCAAAACTTGGACCCAAGTGTTGAGTCATTTGGAAACATCTCTTGTCTCCTAACGTCCCATGAACTGACACATTTTAATATTGCAGCAAGAATTTATTGTTCAAGTTCAGAAGAATTTTTTTTGTCCAGTCTGTCTCTTTTGGGAGAGAGAATCTGTCCTGCTGTACTGAATAGTCTTTCAATAATCTTTCAATATTTTTTTTAATAAGGCCATGGGTGGTGCATATCTTCTGGCTGATTCTCCACGGTGGAATCCATTGTGGGTGAGAACTGGTCCCAGGACCAAGATGGAAACGAGGACTGGAAACACAACAAAAAACAAGGTAAGTGTCTCTCAAAGTACTGTACTCACAAACTGGCTAGAAGCATAAATACCATGAGTAGGCATCAATGCTCCAGCGAAGAGTGACTTGACTGCAGCCTTAAGTATAGGTGGAGCTCATCAGGTGGATCACAGTAAAATAGATCATTTTTCTTCCCCATAAATCAGTTATTTAAAATCTAATCTGGAATCATTCCTCCTTGTTAGACTTCAGTTGACCTGTTTAAGTTGGGCCCAAATTTGTTATTATCTTTTGATTTATTTTTCATTGAAATTGTAATGATTTCAGTAAACCCAGATTGGTACGAGACAAGACTCCACAAGATAGAAAATTAAACAGTGTTTATTTTGTGCAGGTGACTATTTACAGGTGGTCCTCTGGAGCTCCTGAGAAACAAACAGGATGTCAGATGGATTGGAATAAGAGTGGTCTGTGGTGGACCACTAGGGGGCTCTACTCACACCCAGTGGACCGAATGTATTACAGGATGCTTTTATTGTGAAAGGTCCAGAGGACCAGATGTTATGTGGGTATATAAAGCAGTGTTGGGCGGGTTCCCGCCAGTTTAGTAGGAGTTGATTAAAAGGTGAAGTTCTGCAGCCTGTCTCCTGTGTCGTCTCTTCACCTCCTCTTACACTGGTGACCCTCGTGAACTGAATATGTCGACATCTGACGCTTCAGCCAGCTCTCTTCAGCTGTCTACTGCTGTGGAACCTACACAGGCGGCCCCGCACGCTTTTTCGGTGGCCGTTAAAATCCCGGACTTCTGGCTGCACGCGCCTCAGTCGTGGTTCGCCCACATCGAATCACAGTTTGCTCTTCGCGGGATTTCTGTTGACGACACCAAATACCACCATGTGGTTGCTTCGCTGGATCCGCTGACAACCCAGCGGGTAATGAGCCTACTACAAAACCCTCCAGCACAAGGAAAATACGACGCCCTCAAGAAGCTTCTTCTGCGGCGCTACACACTCTCAGAGGCGGAGCGCGCTGAGAAACTATTTTCCTTCTCCGGTTTGGGTGACGGAACAGCTCTCGAGCTCGTGGAGAGCATGTTGTCCTTGCGGGGATCAGACGACTGCGAGTTCCTCTTCCGCCACCTCGTCCTCCGCCAGCTTCCAGCTCCTGTGCGAACCGCCCTGGCCAACTCCCCGTTTCTGCAGGAGAAGGATTACCGCTCGCTGGCCGAAGAAGCCGACCGCATCATTCTAACCACGAGGACCTTCGCGGTACAGGCGGTGGTCCCGGGATCTCCAGCAGCGCCCGAGTTTCGAGCGACGCACACAGCGCCGGACGAGCCAGCGGTGGTGGCAGGAGTCACTAGCCGCAGGCGGGCAGGTCCAGTTCTTTGTTTCTACCACGCGCGTTTTGGCGCCAAAGCACGACGGTGCGTCCCGCCGTGCAGCTTCAAGCCGCAGGGAAACGAGACCGCCAACAGCCGCTAGCAGTCGCAGCCGTTGGCGAGAAGGAAAGGCTGCTTTTCATCGAGGACTCGAAGTCAGGGAGGCGGTTCCTGGTGGACTCGGGGTCGCAGAAGAGCCTCGTCCCCCCGACTGGCTCCGACAGGTTGGCTGAAGGCTGCGGGCCACAGCTAACCGCGGCGAATGGCTCTCCCGTCAAGACGTTTGGCGAAAGGTTGGTGACTGTGCGTTTCCATGAACGGGACTTCCGGTGGAACTTTGTGGTAGCTGCTAGCTCGGTCCCTATTTTAGGGGCTGATTTTCTTTGTGCTCACGGGCTCCTTGTTGACATTGCTAACAGACGTTTGATCGACGCTGTGTCTTTTTCGTCACTGCCTTGTAAGACGCGAGGAGCTGGGCCTTTAATACATGCTAACTTTTTAGCTTCGGGTAATGTGTTTCAACGTTTATTGTCTGAGTTTCCCTCGCTGACTGTTCCTGATTTTGCAACCACAAACACAAAACATGGGGTCGAACATTATATTCCCACAACGGGGCCCCCGGTGTTCGCACGTGCACGCCGCCTCGATGCTACTAAGCTAGCAATCGCACAGGAAGAGTTTGCTAACATGGAGCGTTTAGGCATCGTGCAGCGCTCAAACAGTCCGTGGGCCTCCCCCCTCCACATGGTGCCCAAGGCAGATGGCAAATGGCGGCCATGTGGAGATTTCCGCCGCCTCAATAACATCACAGAGAATGATCGTTATCCCATCCCCCACATCCAGGATTTTTCAGTGCACCTGGCTGGGACCTCCATTTTTTCTAAAGTAGATTTAGTACGGGGATACCACCAGGTTCCTGTGCATGTGGAGGATGTCCCTAAGACCGCTGTTATCACGCCTTTCGGCCTTTTTGAGTTTTTGCGCATGCCTTTTGGTCTTAAAGGTGCAGCACAAACATTTCAGCGGTTGATGGATTCAGTCCTAAGGGGTCTGTCCTTCGTATTTGTGTACTTGGACGACATCCTGGTGGCTAGCAGCTCGGCTGAGCAGCACTTGTCCCACCTCCGTGAGGTTTTTCAGCGCCTGGCAGCACATGGCCTGATTGTAAACACAGCGAAATGCCAATTTGGGCTGCCAGTCATTGACTTTTTGGGCCACCGCATTTCCGCAAGTGGCGCCGTCCCGTTACCAAACAAAGTGCAGGCGGTGTCAGATTTCCCACAGCCCCAGTCTGTTAAAGCGCTACAAGAGTTTTTGGGAATGGTTAACTTCTATAACCGTTTCCTCCCCAGGGCAGCACAACTGCTGAGTCCGCTCTATAGAGCGCTGAAAAAGAAAAAGCCCAACGACAGCGTGGACTGGACACCAGAACGCCTACAGGCATTTGGTGATGCTAAAGCTGCACTGGCCACTGCTGCCCTTTTGGCCCATCCATCCCCAGCGGCGCAAATAGCTTTAACAACCGACGCATCTGATGTTGCGGTGGGGGCTGTGTTAGAACAGCAGGTTTCCGGGGTTTGGCAGCCGCTTGCATTTTTCAGCCGTACGCTGCGGGACAACGAGCTGAAATACAGTGTTTTTGACAGAGAGTTGCTGGCGCTTTACCTGGCTACACGCCATTTCAGGTTTTTCCTGGAAGGCCGCCAGTTCACTGCATACGTTGACCACAAACCCCTGGTCTTTGCTATGTCAAAAATTTCTGACCCCTGGTCTGCTCGCCAGCAACGCCACCTCGCAGCGGTGTCTGAATTTACTACAGACATTCAGCATGTGGCTGGAAAATCCAATGTGGTGGCTGACTGTCTCTCCCGGGTGCTGATCGCTCCCGTGTACGTTGGCATCGATTTTTCTGCTATGGCTGCGGACCAACGTAGCGACGCAGAAATACTCGAGCTCCAGTCCGGCCCCACAGGCCTCGAGTTGGAGGAAAGGCGGGTGAATGACGGAGGTCCTCTCCTGCTCTGTGACGTATCTACGGGCAGGCCCCGCCCCCTGGTTCCAGTTTCATGGCGACGCCGCGTTTTTGACTCCTTACATTCCCTTTCTCACCCAGGTGTTAGAGCCTCTGTGAAACTGGTCAGCTCAAAGTTTGTTTGGCCCGGTCTGCGTAAAGCAGTTAAGGAGTGGGCAGCAGCGTGTGTTCCATGCCAGCGTGCTAAGGTCAACAGGCACACCAAAGCACCGTTGGAACCTTTCCCCATCCCAAGTCGGCGGTTTGATCATGTGCACGTAGACCTAGTAGGCCCTCTGCCTCCATCACAGGGTTTTACTCATCTGCTGACTATGATAGACCGGACCACCAGGTGGCCAGAGGTGGTTCCTCTGACGTCCACAACATCTGCAGTGGTGGCCCGGGCCTTTTTGTCTACCTGGGTTGCACGTTTCGGCCCCCCTTCAGACATTACATCGGACAGGGGCCCGCAGTTTGTTTCGGAGCTTTGGTCTACCATGGCCAAGGGTCTGGGGACTAACGTTCACAGGACCACCGCTTACAACCCCCAAGCTAATGGTTTGTGTGAACGGTTTCACAGGTCATTGAAAGCTGCACTTCGTGCTGCATTGACCGGTGACAACTGGATTGACCGCCTTCCCTGGGTTTTGTTGGGGTTGCGTACCGCAACCAAAGAAGACCTGAGCTCTTCCCCGGCTGAAATGGTTTACGGTCAGCCTGTGCGCGTCCCCGGTGAGTTTTTACCTGAGGTACCCTCACCACAGTTCGCTCCACCGTTGCTCCATCTTTCACCTCAGGAGGCCCCTTTTCGTGTCCCCGGTCCGGTACACCATTGTTTACCGCAGTCATTTGTCCCTAAGAGTCTGGAGTCCTCTAAATTTGTTTTTGTCAAACACAATGCACACAGGACACCACTACAGCCTTTGTATGATGGACCGTTTCGAGTTCTTCAACCAGGTCCGAAACATTTCATTTTGGATTTAGGGGGTCGTACTGAGACTGTCTGTATTGATAGGCTTAAAGCTCCACTGACATCATCTTTTAACTTTCCATAAAATGGCACAACATATATATATATTAAGATTGACCCCTGATCGTTTCTGCTAAAACAATGTTAAATTAATTAGAATTCCTCTCGCAAATTGTTTAAAATTAGCGCAGTTTTTTTAACACGATAAATAGGGTTTTCACCGTCGCAGGATGATGACGTAATGACAAGGAGCGTCTCTACTGCGCCACTTGAAAACAATGGAGGAGCTACAAACTCGATCCGTCCAATTTAGCCATTTAAAAGTTAATAATTTAGCGGATTGTCTTCAGAGAAGCCAAAGTTATTTCCAGTAAACAGCAGGTTATAATGTTTTTCAGCTCCTGCTGGTTTTTGGAGACTTCCACTTCATGAGGTGAGCTGCTGTGTGTGGTTACATGAGCTGCATGTGGACGAGGCAGAGAACATGTACATCATCTCCACAGCACTGAAATGGTAATATATTAGTTAATGTTTCTAATAATTATTCAACATTATCATTTATTAGTTTGTGTACAAAACAATTTGCACAGGCTCCTGCAGCTGTTGATTATTTTGCTTCAATTTGTCAGCTTTGTTATTTAATCCAGTCAACATGTTTACAATATTTCATATTTATTTTTCTATTTAATTTGGACATCACTTGGTGTTATAGTGGTGTATCATTAAAATGATGGAAATACTGTACATGACATTAGTTTGACCCATTGTCTTAATATACAGTATACTGCATATAATATATACTGTGTGTGTCTGTGTGTTTTATCATCAATTCACAGAAATATCTTCACCTGAAGAGTGCACCCAGGTGGTGGAGAACAAACCTTGAATAGAAACTAGACAGATGTCCTCTGCATCCAGACCTACAACACCTGGACATCAACGAGGGGTGGACGAGGAGGGTGTTGGAGTCTGAAGAAGTTCTGATTTTGCAGATTTACAGCTGTAAAGTGTCATTTTTAAGGAGCTGATGAAGTCAAACACCACTTGTTGATATATTTTAAACTCTATTTTTTTTGATAATCTGTTCATATTAATGTTTCCCCATAGGTTTTCATATATTTGATAATATGGGATGGTTTTACTTTAATAAAATGTTTTTTTAACATTCACCAATTTTGTTTTTACTAAAGTACTTTCTGTGAGTTGTAGATGAACGAATGAAATTAAAACAGATACACAAATATTCTCACAAAGAATAACTCAACACTAACAGATAATATAGTGTACTACTGTAACTTTATTTACACATAACTACATAAACACTTGGTTCATTGTTATCCTTTTTTTTCAAACAATATGTTCATTTGAACTGTCAGAAAAAATATTAAATTTATATTTTCATTGATTCATTTTCATGTCAATGCTCTGGCAAGTTGTAGTATTTCTGTAGTATTTCTGGTGTAACGTTGTCGCGGTCACTCAAGCACCAGACGTTCTGCTTCAGCCAACGCTTTATTCAAGTACACAAAACAACAGGCCAGTAAACTCAGAGTCACTGTTTGGCCGTGACCCACGCCAGAACTCCTCAGCCTCACAACAGGTGCTTCCAGCTTCTTCACAGAACCGCCACCTGGGTGCACTCTTCAGGTGAAGATATTTCTGTGAATTGATGATAAAACACACAGACACACACAGTATATATTATATGCAGTATACTGTATATTAAGACAATGGGTCAAACTAATGTCATGTACAGTATTTCCATCATTTTAATGATACACCACTATAACACCAAGTGATGTCCAAATTAAATAGAAAAATAAATATGAAATATTGTAAACATGTTGACTGGATTAAATAACAAAGCTGACAAATTGAAGCAAAATAATCAACAGCTGCAGGAGCCTGTGCAAATTGTTTTGTACACAAACTAATAAATGATAATGTTGAATAATTATTAGAAACATTAACTAATATATTACCATTTCAGTGCTGTGGAGATGATGTACATGTTCTCTGCCTCGTCCACATGCAGCTCATGTAACCACACACAGCAGCTCACCTCATGAAGTGGAAGTCTCCAAAAACCAGCAGGAGCTGAAAAACATTATAACCTGCTGTTTACTGGAAATAACTTTGGCTTCTCTGAAGACAATCCGCTAAATTATTAACTTTTAAATGGCTAAATTGGACGGATCGAGTTTGTAGCTCCTCCATTGTTTTCAAGTGGCGCAGTAGAGACGCTCCTTGTCATTACGTCATCATCCTGCGACGGTGAAAACCCTATTTATCGTGTTAAAAAAACTGCGCTAATTTTAAACAATTTGCGAGAGGAATTCTAATTAATTTAACATTGTTTTAGCAGAAACGATCAGGGGTCAATCTTAATATATATATATGTTGTGCCATTTTATGGAAAGTTAAAAGATGATGTCAGTGGAGCTTTAAACCAGCTCATGTTATGTCAGATGATCAGGTTGTTACGGCCCAAGCTCCTCGCAGAGGCAGACCTCCATCCACATTATTAACGGACGGCGGTCCTTCTTCCGGAAACTCTCAACGTCCATTGGAGCCCGAATCTTCTGCAGACCCTCCTCGTAGCCCTCCACTTCATCAGACTGGTTCTGCAGGGCCCAGGTTCAGCCGTTCTGGTCGTTTGATCAAACCTAAAATGCGGGACTAGTGATGGACCTTACTGGGTGTTCTGGGGGGGCGTGTGTGGTGGACCACTAGGGGGCTCTACTCACACCCAGTGGACCGAATGTATTACAGGATGCTTTTATTGTGAAAGGTCCAGAGGACCGGATGTTATGTGGGTATATAAAGCAGTGTTGGGCGGGTTCCCGCCAGTTTAGTAGGAGTTGATTAAAAGGTGAAGTTCTGCAGCCTGTCTCCTGTGTCGTCTCTTCACCTCCTCTTACAGGTCCTTTGATTATTCGTGATGTTTTTCCTCTTACAGGTTGGATGGTTTGAGTAGAGCGTGAGAGTGAATCCAAGTGAGTCCAGAGGATGGTGAACCAGTTCCACTCCACAGATGGATGGCTTGGAGGATCAGGCACGAGGACCAGGAACTGAACCCAAGGCGAGCCAGAACAGAAAGGGATCCACGAACACAGGAGAACTGGAGGCACAGAGAACAAGGTTAGAAACTCTTTTTGAGGAAACAAACAGGCTGAGAGCATAAATACCATAAATAGCTCAATGCCCCAGCGAAGAGTAGAACTTGACTGCAGCCTTATATAGTTGAAGGTCTCTTCAGGGAGATGACCGGCAGCTGTGGTAATTGGCGGCCATCTTGGGTAGGAGCTGCAGCCAGTAGAACTCTCACAGAAATTTAATTATTTGTTAGTTTATTTTTGGAACTATTAAATTGAATTATTTGGTGGATTTTTGAACACCTTTGTCCTTATTTAAGTCTGGACCCTCACAATTCTATTTACATTATGAACTTGTATTACTAAAATAATTATAACAGAATATGATAGAAGTTGTCCAAAAATTGAAAAGTGGAAGCAGAACACTCCCATTCTCTTTTCACACTGATGCCTCAAACAAGGTGAAGATGAACCATGTTTTATTAATAATAGTGTTATACAAATGGATACACCTGATATATACAAATAAAAACATGAACAAACTTACTTTACAGTATACAAACATAATTATGCATACTTCTACACATGCTTAAAAAATGTTTATGCCCCCCCCCATAAAAAAAAATCACCAGCCGCCACTGCATAAGTTCCCGGGTGGTCTAGATGTTGCAGGATGAAATGCAGTCCCATGTTGACTGCATCATCCACTGACCTATTTGCCCGGTAGGCAAACTGCAGGGGGTCTAGCAGATGTCCAGTGATGTCCTTCAGGTGGGTCAGGACCAGCCGTTCAAAGGACTTCATGACCAAAGACGTTATGGCGATGGGCCTGTAGTCATTCAGTCCTTTGATGGAGGGTTTCTTGGGGACTGGAATGATGGTGGAGCGTTTGAAGCAGGAAGGAACTTCACATAGCTCCAGAGAGTAGTTGCATATATTTGTGAAGATTGGAGCCAGTTGTTCAGCACAGATCTTAAGGCAGGAAGGTGAGACACCATCTGGTCCTGGTGCTTTTCTGATCTTTTGTTTTTGGAACAATCGGCTCACATCAGCTTCACATATCTTGAGAGCAGCTTGAGTGGTGGGGGGAGGGAGAGGCAGAGGGGGTGTTGATGGAGGAGTGATGGTAGATGCTGCTGTGGGGTTGTGAAGAGGTGTGAATGTGTTCTCAAATCTACAATAGAAGTTGTTCAGGTCGTCAGCAAGGGCTTTGTTAGCCTCGGCAGCGGGGGATGGTCTTCTGTAGTTTGTGATCATAGTTGCCAAGTCCGCTTATTTCAAGCGGCATTGGGCTTGTTTTTCCCTGGAGTCGCTTTCAAATTTTATCAGCCGCTTGTGGCGGTTTTTTGGGCTTCTCGCGGACATTGAGTCGCTTATTTGTGCTTGTTTTTCAGTCGAGCAGTAATGCGAGTGGTAGGTAGTTTGTCACGCCCCCCTTCCACGTATGTTACGTCAAGGCGGATGTTACGTTCAGGTGCAGTTGGCGCAAGCGACAGTCAGAGCCGGTAAAACTATATAAGCGCGAGCAATTAATGATGAGTCAGCATGAGCAGCATATAGTGACACAACATATATATCTTGTATCATTCAACTATGTTAGTTTTTAGCAAACAAAATGATAAATTAATGAAAATTACTTTCAAAGTGAGTTTAAAATTAAAAACCGTGTTTCTTCACGGGACATCCGACTACACGCGAATGCAACATTGTTATTTATTCTTTGTCTATTCATTCATTCATTCAACCTTTATTTAGTCAGGTAAATCTCATTGAGCCTCGAGGGCTCATTTACAAAAGCGACCTGCTACAAACTAAAGAATTTAGTGAAATGTCTAGACAAGACAACGCTAATATGAGCTCTAAGTGGGGTAAATATGGAAAAAAATATAATAAAGATTGGGAGAAAGAGCGTGCTCTTCAAGACTGGATCTGACCACGACCACAGATGGGAGAAAAATGCAAAATGTATTTTTATTTTTTAGACTGAATACGTTCTTTAATGTATAATTTTGCTTGTTATATGTAATGCCATAATAAATATGTTTATACTGTTTAAAACTGCCTTTTTTTACACAATGGGATGGGGTGCTTTTTTTGAAAGAGCGAGTCGCTTGTTTGTGCTTGTTTTGAAGGCTGATCGCTTCTTTCGGTCTGGAGATCTGGCAACCCTGTTTGTGATCTGCTGGAGGCCTCGCCACACTGAACCAGGGTCGTTTGCTGAGAGCTGACTTCTCATCTTTTCAGAATAGCATTTTTTAGCTACTCTGATCTCCCTGGTCAATGTGTTCCTTGTCTTTTTGTACAGAGCTCTGTCCCCGCTCCTGTAGACCTCTGCTTTAGCCTGACGAAACTGGCTGAGCTTGTTTGTGAACCATGGCTTGTTATTGCCGAATGAGCAATAGGTTTTTTGTTGGAACACAAAGATCTTCACAAAAACTAATGTAGGATGTGACAGTGTCAGTCACATCATCCAGGTTGTTCGTAGCAGCTTCAAAAACACTCCAGTCAGTGCAGTCAAAGCAGTCCTGTAGGTCTTGTTTTGCTTCTCTGGTCCACCTTTTCACCGTTTTCACTACAGGCTTTACAGTTTTTAGTTTCTGCCTGTAGGTTGGAATAAGATGAATCAAACAGTGGTCAGAGTGACCCAGGGCTGCATGAGGAACAGAGCGATAGGCATCTTTCAGGACAGTGTAGCAGTGATCCAGTGTGTCGTTATCCCTGGTTGGACAATTAACATGTTTATATTTTGGAAGCTCGTGGCTCAGTTTATTACAGATACCCATTACAGTGGGTATCTAGCTATTTGAAAGATAGGAAACAGTTTTGTGCAAATAAATTATGTTAGATCTGACCTCCGAGATATCACTTGTGGAGTTCCTTAGGGCTCTGTGCTTGGAACAAAGTTATTTATTTTATATGTGAATGACTTCGTAAATGTTTCAGGACTTCTTAAATGTGTTCTTTTTGCTGATGACACCACATTTTTCTGTTCGGGTAAAGACATAAAACAGATTTTGGATATGATGAAAACAGAAATTATAAAAATACAAACTTGGTTTAAATTAAACAAATTATCTTTGAATTTAGATAAAATTAATTACATGATATTCAGTAACAAAAAGAGAATTGTTGACGATTGAAGGGATCAGTATGGATGTTCAAATGAACCAGGCGTCTCTTGAGGAAATAAGATTTATTGAGAAAGACACAGGTTAACAGAGTAATCAGAGATTATGGCATTAAATGAAGATCTGTATGCATACAAAGCCCATGATTCACGAGAACAGACCTGTCGCGTCGAAGCCGTCTCCAGAATGCCCCTTTTTCTGCTGTGGTATGTGATATCATAAAATGTTTTGGGCTTCTCCTGTTGTCTCATTGGCCATCCTCCTGATAAGGCCTTGTTGCCGGGCCAACAGAGATTTATGAGAAGGCCCAAGGTTTCTCCTGCTGACCTGTTTAGATTGTGTGTGTGTGACTCTTCTGTGTAAGTTACTCAGTGTTTAGATTTAAAGGGTTTAATGTGTTATGTGTACATTTATATATTTATCCTGTGATCATTATGTGTAATGCACTACTGTAGTGTATTTATTATGTGTTTGCTTTTATATAAATGTCTTGGTTCTGCTCAAAGGCTCATTTATGTTTCTGCCCTTCCCCCCTGGAATGTTAGGTGCAGTTTGGCCCAAAGAGCTGCTTCGGGAGCTTCCAGTCTGTTTCCTGCATCTCTGACTCTTTTTCTTAATGATCAAGTAAGATTAATAAATGCACACATTTTACTATGTTGTCTAAGCACACAAGCATGATTGTATAAAAGATTTGTGATTACATGATACACAGTTGTGAATAAGAAATAGGTTTAATCAGAATAACGTATAGAACTGTGTATTACCCTTCACACCCTCTCTTGACCTATTAAAAATAGGTCAAAACAACCCGCACGACTCCAGCTGGATCCCCCGCAGAGGACCCCCATCCCAACACCACATCAAAAAGACACCACACCAAATAAAATCACCTAAACTAAAAATCAACTACATCCAACGCAACCTCTATCTGACTCCAAAATGAACCATCAAAAATAACATCCAAACACACTCACCACATCCCAAACTAACCCCGAACTGACCCCATTATTAATCATCAAAACAAAATCCAAAACCACGAAACGCACCCAAAAACAACAAGATCAGAAGAGAATAAATGTCATTAGAACAAATGCAACACCTCTCCATTCCACCTCCAAACACCACCCCGCCACTACAGGTATCTGTTCTCCGCCAAATACAGGTGAGTTCGTGCAGCAGGCGATGGTCTGCACCTAGCCTGCACCAAGGGAAACACCGTCCCAAAATCATCCACCTCCCTAGAAGCAATCATCTTTAAGATCCTTGCTCGTGCACAAGGTGTCACACACCCCATAAATAGGCAAAACAGAACAAGAATCCCTAGCAACAAGGCCAAGAGCTTGACCATCACCTGAGGCCATGACCCACTAGTGAACCAAGACAGTGCATGCCACTGTCCTGTAGGTGCCTCCTCTGCCGGATGCTTCTGAAGTTCTCTCAGCTGGCGTAGGGCTGTTGTCACTCTGACCTGTGGATCTGAAACAGTCACATTGGGTATATAAGTACAGCAGGTGCTCTTACCAACCATCTCACACACTCCATTTCCAGACGCCGTGAACAAATCCAACAACAATGTACGATGTGAAGACACAATACGCAGGGCCCTCAGCTTTGCGGAGGTGGTCTCTAACGCCCGTACCGCCCCATAAATGAACATCCCAAAGTGGTAATCTAAGGCCTCCACGCGCAACAGGTGATGGCCGACTGTTGATCCCGGGAAGAAGCCACGCTTCCATTCCACCGGAACCTCTGAACCCCAAGAAGACTCGTGCTGACTGACGTCAGAAGTCTTCGACCGTCCAACATAATGGGAACCATTACTCAAAGATACCAGGTACGACTCGTCTGTAACCGCAACAGGTGCACAGCACCCAGTCCAGTTTGCTGGCAAGGTCAGAAGCACCTCATGTCCACACAGCCAGGCCAGAGCCTCAACCGGATACGTACCATTGCTGCCAGACACACCCATGAACTCCCTTCCTGGGTGGTATACCGCTTGGCACCTCTCCTCAGGGAGTGACCCCACTACCACCTGATAAGAGTCCTGATGATGGATGCGGTACATACAGACAGGAAACTGTCCACTGGATGGCCAATCAACAAATTGAGCTAACACCATCGGCTGTGATAATGTACTCAATTTGCACCACTTAGGCTGACATTGCAGGTGCTCCCTGAAGAATCCTCTGGAGCTAATCTGCAGAACACAGAATGACAGCACCCAGTCAAGAGGTTTAATACGCAATGGCAATTGTGATTCGGCAACAGGAAGTGGGGTGCAGATATAGGACTCGGACTCGTGGTGCCCTCTGGCCAAGAACTGAGCATACCTGTACCAAGAGTTCCTCTGAAAGATTTCAAACAAATTCAACGACAGATGATCAGCATCCTGTACCTGGGTCCACGTCCCTTGCATGAGGACATCTCTGTTGTCCCTCTGATGAGGTATGGGACGACACTTAGGATGTCCTGGTATAACACAGTAAAATTCCAACACCAGAATGATGGAAACGAAAATCAATGACCCCACACCCCCTGCCACAAATAGCCTCTTCTTCCCCTCAGCCATGCTTGACCTAGTCAGAAATCCTCTACAGTGTCAAATTTTGAACCCTGAAATGTGATGAAATACAACAAAAACACAAATTACCCCCATCTCAGTTAAATCTGCAGAACCTGAAAAGGTAAACACATATACACAAACAGTGTTGAACGTCCAAACACCAAACACATGCAAAGTTCACAAAATCTTCTTTTTCTCCTTTTTTTTTTTTTACACAGGAATCACTGGATCCGCACCTGCAAGGTAATACAGTCTTATAATGACCAGATCACTCTCCCAATGAATTTTAAACCAGAATGAAGAAATAGATCAAAACCCTTAGTACTTATTTATTTTTAACTCTAAAATTAAAAAGTGTAACTCCAAATCCTTGAAAATTAGACCTGGCTACAAGTGAAAAGTATGTGTTGATGTGTTAACCTCTAACCTTAGGAAAGTAGTAAAAATTGAATATGGGTGGAAGTCAAAATGTAGTAGTGAATAGTTGACAACTAAATCAACTCTAAGATAAAAAGTAGTGGTAATGCCTAAAATGTAACACTAATTTAACACTAAAGGTAAAGTCTTAACATCTAATTTTAAATGTGTGATCCTTAAAATGTGAGATTTAAAGTTTAAAGTATAAAATATTAATGATTGACCCAAACACTTTGTGGTTTTAAGAATACAAAAAATAGAAACACCTGTAAAATTTCAAACACTGTTTTAGTCCTTCTGATTTTAATATAACACCCTGATTTCTGTTCTCCTTAGATATTGCTGAACGACGCACTCTTCAGAGGCCACGTGGACGTCGATACGCCACCATCTTTTTTGGGCTGCAGATTGCTGAAGCTGATAAGCCAGTTGGGCTGTGTTCAATACCCCGTTCCCCTGGCGAGCAAAACTGCCCCAACCCAAAAGGATGGATGCCCCCGCTCTCTCCTGTTCCTCTTGCTGTTGCTCTGCCTTTTGAAGCTACAAAAATGCAGCTGGCTCTTCCCTCTCAAGGCAACAAGGCAGACAGGCCTGTGGCCAGGGGGAACTTACTTCCCTATCGTTTCTGGTCCGCTCTTAAAAGCAAGAATAAAGATACATTTCAGGATGACTTCCCACAGCAAGAACAAAGGTGATTTTCAGGATGCTTCCCCACTCGAATCAGAACACCACCTCACGAACAGATGACTTCCCCGGACGAGGAAGTGAAACGACGAAACAACCGAGGCCCACACTTTCCTCGAACACCGTTCTCAAGGATGAAGATGCAGGACGGCCCATAGCGCGTGCGGACCACTCGCTCCAGATGCAAAGCCAGAGCTCTCAGCTTTGCAGCTCCGTCAGATCTGCCTCGACCTGATGTGATGACCTTTGAGGCTCTTCAGCCGGCGCACACTGACTCAGATGAAACCAAGTGGAGCCCTTATCTCTGAGGCGCACCGCGTAGGATGTGCGCTCAACCACTTGGAAAGGGCCCGTCCAACGTGGCTCCGCCCACTTCCGTTTAGTGACCCTCAGAAGCACCCAAGGTGTCAAAGGACATTCAGGCCTTTCTTCCTGAAGCGTATTGGAATCAGGGATCTGTAGATGGAAACTGGACAAAAGACTATTAGTATCTCAAAGTACATTGTATGCGACATTTTAACAATTATGTACCCCTATTAACAGAAGCTCTTAGCCCTAATGGCCATTTGGTAAAGCCCCAAGTTAATTAAGTTTAGTCTGTGCACAGATTTTAGCCAATTTTGTTTTAAAAGTGTACTAGCATGTTTGAGGCCTAAAGTATTTTCAACATTCAATAGAGCTGCATTCTTGAAATGTGTACCATCATCTGACCTGATTTTTGCAGGAAAACCATGACTTGAAATGTAATGATTGATTAAAAAAATTTATCACGGTTTTGCTGTCTTCTCTTTTTTCAGGTAAGGCCTCTGGTCAGCCGGTGAATGCGACCACGCAAACCAGTAAATTTTGAAACCTTTTACCGGTTCGAGCATGTCGGTGCAATCAATTATTATCTCATGACCTGGTGTCATCACGTTTGGAAATTTTCCTTGTTCACGCAACCTCCTCGTCTGTTGAGAATTACGCAATGAACGCACGGCGAATTCTTGCACAAATGTTCTGATCATAGAATTTAAATGTGTGTGTACCACCAGCTGATGACATTTCTCTTCATCTGGTGTGTACCCACATGCGCGAGTCCGGATTCCTCCTCAAAATCTTCTTCTTTCGGCTCAGTGGAAGAACCAGTCTGCCATGTTCAGGATGAATTCCACAAGTCATCTTGCCCCACTTCAGCTCCATGGTCCAGTCCCACTGTTTCTCTTCAGGAGCCGCCCCTGTCTTCTGGTGTTACGATCACAATTCAATTCCAATTGATGTATCCTGATGTTCTTTTGCTTTCAAATAAGCTTGACAGTTTCTTCTTGATGTTTAGGAAGTGTCTGTGTGTTAGTAATGTTAAGGTTGTTACAATTTCTCACGTCTGCCTCATGTATGCTTTGTTTCCCTTTGCTGTCCAAAAACCATCTCTTGTCCACTGAGCGAGCCCAATGTGTACTGCACCCAAAGTCTACACAGCGCCCTGCCTCTGTCCTCTGTGCTGACTGTGTTCCCCTTGCAACGCCGCACCCACCAGCGTGTCAAAACACTGATCTGTCTGAAGCACACTGCCAAACCAGCACTGACCCGTCCTTCCTGTGTACGGAAACAACGTTCATCACCGAGCACCACGTATGCCTCCTGTAATTGTTTTCACCTTGTCATCAACCTGCACTCTCCTCACTTTTGAAAACTTATTCTTAACCCTGTCCAACTATGTATATGAGAAGTTCCAGTGCCTAGCTTCTAATTCCCCTGCTTCCCTAATTTATTGATCCTGTCTGAACTGATTAATGACCCATTTTATGCAACTTAGCTATAGTCTGGAATTCCAACTCGTACGGCCTCATGTAGAGCACCTTCACCTTGCAGTTTCCCTAACTGTGTACCAATACACCAATGTCCATCCATTGTACCCATCAGACTCCTGAAAATGCATTCCCTTGAGGAAAAATGCCAGTAGATATTTAACTTTTAAAGGTGACACCAATCTTTCCTGTGAAGATATTCATAAATCCCATTCTGCTTTTAGTTCTCGGGATGAGAGCCTTATTATTTCGTTTTAGAGCCTTCTGGAATGGGAAGAACTCGACAAACAGAGCCCACAAATCAGTATTAACCTAATAATTATGTGACATGCGGGAGCATGTCCTACCTGCCCGTATGTGTATCACTGTGCTCCATCTGACTCTGCTGCTGACACCGATCAGCTGAGCTCCTGGTTTGACGCCTCCTGTCAAACCATTTTGGACTCTGTGGCACCATTTAAACTGGTGCAACCTAAAGCCAGATCTGAACCCTGGTTCAATGAAAAAACTCTTGCAGCCAGACAGGAGTGCCGCAGAGCTGAACGGAGATGGAAAAAGGATAAACTGGAGGTTTCATTTCACATTTTAAAGGACTGTCAACGTCAGTACCAGAACATTGTTAAAGAGGCCAAAAAACAATACTTGTCAGACATTATCACGTCCAATCACAACAACCTGCGTGTCCTTTTTGAAACTATTGACTCTGTCCTGAAGGCCCCACAACCTGTCTGCCATGAAGCCTCAACTGAACTCTGTAATGACTTCCTGCAGTTTTTTATAAATAAGGTTGTTACCACAAGGGCCCTTATTTCAGCCCCTGCTTTTGACCCCTCCTGCTTGGTCCCCTGCCTGGCTGTGTTCGATAGATTTGAACCAGTGACTCTGACCCTTTTAGAGGATGTGGTTGGCCATATTAAGCCATCAGGTTCCCCTCGTGACCTTGTCCCCCCTCGTCTGTTAAAAGAGGTTTTTTCCAGCATCAGGCAGGTGATCCTTGCTGTTATCAATAGCAGTCTGTCCTCAGGTGTTGTGCCAATAAGTTTTAAACATGCGGTGGTGCAGCCCCTGCTTAAAAAGCCCAGCCTAGACCAATCTGTCTTGGCTAATTTTAGGCCCATCTCCAAGCTGCCTTTTATTTCAAAAATTTTAGAAAAAATTGTGTATTCACAGGTGAAATGTTTTCTGGACGAGCACAACATAATGGAGGTTTTTCAGTCTGGCTTCAAAACTCGCCACAGCACAGAATCAGCTCTAGTCAGAGTTTTTAATGATATTCTTATGGCCAATGATTCTGGTGAACATGTGGTTCTTGTCTTGCTCGACCTAACCGCTGCCTTTGACACAGTGGACCATAACGTTTTAATATCACGTTTACAGCACCAAGTGGGTATCTGTGGTACTGCACTGAGCTGGTTTAGGTCCTATCTGGCAGACAGAACCATGTCTGTGAACATAGCTGGTTCTGAATCCTCCACTGCTCCTCTGTGTTTTGGGGTTCCACAGGGCTCCATTTTAGGTCCCCTGCTTTTCTCCCTTTACCTACTTCCATTGGGATCAATCCTCAGAAAGCATGGGATCTTTTTTCATTGTTACGCCGATGATAGTCAGATCTATATGCCACTAAAAAAGAAAGATGCCTCCTCAATCAGGCCACTTCTGTTGTGTCTTGAAGACATCAAAGCTTGGATGTCTTTAAACTTTTTAAATTTTAATGAAAAGAAAACAGAAGTGATGGTGTTTGGTCCTAGTGGCTCTTGTGAACCTTGCCCTGTTGATCTGGGCCCTCTGGCACCACATGTAAAGAAAACAGTTTCTAACTTGGGTTTTAAAATGGACAGTGATTTTAAATTAGATTCCCAGATTGGAGCGGTGGTCAAGACCAGTTTTTATCACCTCAGACAGCTGGCTAAGGTAAAGTCCATCCTTACACAGCAGCAGCTGGAAACAGTAATCCATGCCTTCATCACCTCTCGGCTGGATTACTGTAACGCTCTTTACCTTGGAGTCAGCCAGTCCTCCCTCAGACGTCTCCAGTTGGTCCAGAACGCTGCTGCTCGCCTTCTAACTGGAGTTCATAAGAGGGAGCACATCACCCCCACTCTGGCTTCACTCCACTGGCTGCCTGTTCATTTTAGAGTTCATTTTAAGATTCTTTTATTTGTTTTTAAGAGTTTAAATGGTCTTGCTCCATCCTACCTCTCTGAGCTGCTTCACCCATACTCTCCTGCTCGGTGCCTCAGATCAGCTGATCAGCTGCTTCTGGAGGTGCCGAGGTCCAAACGGAGGCTCAGAGGGGACAGAGCTTTTTCTGTTGCTGCTCCAAAACTGTGGAACGATCTCCCTCTTCCCGTCAGACAAGCTCCTTCACTGTCCAGTTTTAAAACTCTTTTAAAAACACATTTTTACTCACTGGCTTTTAGCACAGACTGATTTTGTTCTGCACTGTTTTTATTGATCTTAATGTTTTAACAACTGTTTTATTTTTATGTGTTTAAATGTTCTTGATTTTATGTACAGCACTTTGTTGCAGGTGTGGTTGTTTTAAAGGGCTCTATAAATAAAGTATTATTATTATTATTATTATTATCATTAAACAATGCTCTTTTCGTTTGGATCCTGAGATTGAGGCTCACGTCCAATTCAACCTGATCAAATGCCATACCATACCATACCAACTTTATTTCTAAAGCACTTTATAAAACCGTGAGACCAAAGTGCTGTACACAAACATAAAATACAGTACAAAAATAAAATACAGTACAAAATTAAAAAGGTCAGATAAAAGACTAGCATTAAAATAGTAAAGTTTCACACAATAAAACAAAATCAAACATCTCGGATCGCGTCAAAAGCCAAAGAGAAAAGATGAGTTTTAAGAAGAGACTTAAAAACTACAATGGACGAGGCTTGTCTTATGTCACTCGGAAGGTCATTCCAGAGTTTAGGGGCAATCACTGAAAAAGCACGGTCACCTCTGAGCTTAAGTCTAGTTTTTGGAATCCTCAGAAGCTGCTGGTCAGCAGATCTGAGAGAACGGGAGGGAGTGTAAGATTGTAGTAGCTCAGTCAAATATGAAGGAGATCGGCCATTCAGAGCCTTAAAAGCGAACAAAAGTATCTTAAAATGAATCCTATAATACACTGGTAACCAATGTAAAGAGGCCAAAACAGGAGAAATACTATCAAATTTCCGTGTCCCTGTTAGAAGTCGGGCGGCAGCATTTTGAACTCTTTGCAGCTGTGAAATGCAAGAATCACTTAAGCCAGCATAAAGAGCATTACAATAATCCAGCCGAGTGGTTACAAAAGCATGGATTGCTGTTTCAAAATGTTGCCTTGAAAGAATTGGTTTCACTTTTGCTAACTGCCTTAAGTGAAAAAAGCTAGATCTCACAACTGTTCTGATGTGAGAATCCAGCCTTAGATCTGCATCTATTTTTACTCCCAGATTCGTAACAACTGGCTTTATATATCGAGTCAGTAGGCAGTCAACAGGCAAAGACTTCCCATAGGAACTCCCAAAAATCACTACCTCTGTCTTGTCTTCATTTAGTTTCAGGAAATTTAGAGACATCCAAGTCTTCAAATCTTCCAAACATAGAAGCAAAGACTGGAGAGAAGTGTGGTCTGCTTTCTTTACCGGTACATAAATCTGTGTATCATCTGCGTAGCAATGGAAGGCAATCCC
>JBBPBX010031737.1:0-20158 GCA_038048925.1 Garcialebias charrua | reverse complement strand
TCTGTGAAGGATCATTCCAAGATTAGGAACTAGAATTAATTGGAGAGGTCTGCCTGGTCAGCAGCATCCAGAAGCTTCATCTGCCTCACATCAGCACCCAGTTTCTCACACCATCTCCATACTGGGACAAGAAAACAAAGACAGAGGCAGCTGTTCACTGCCAGCTGTTTTAATGCAGCCCAGGTGATGACGCCTCCTTATCATCACTAGTCAAGGACACTCCAGCCAGTGGGCAAAGCATTCATCATCTCAGCCCAGATGCACTGATCAGACAAAGGTTTGCAGAGAGGAAAACAAACATGGAGAGAAAAGGGAGAGGAGAAAACTGCAGATAAGTAGGTGGAACAGGGAGGAACCCAGAGGGTGAAACAAATTCAGGCTGAGGTTTCTGACTCATCAATCCCAGATATTAGTCAGGACCCAGAGCTGTTCACAAGAAGTGAATGCCATGCTTTCACCCACATCTGTCCTCTCTAATTCACACACTAAGATTAAAGTGAAACTGGAAATGTCAAAGGTTGATTATATATTTGACTTGATGTCCTAATGTCAAATCAAAGCATTTAGTTCGCATTTTCACAGGTTTACGGGTAAATGTGCTTCAATCACAACCATTATTTTAGAAACACTCCAAAGACATTTTATGATAATAAGCAGATTTTATTGAAACAAGTAAAACAAAAAGTTGTATTTAAGATGCAATCCAAGAGTTCAAACTAAACTAGAGAAAATGCATTTCCTGCAAAAATGTAGTGTGAGTGCTTATTACTGAAGAACTTGCTGAAAAATAGCTGAGATTAGCTAAAAACATGCTGAAAAATGTAGCTGAAATGGAAGAACAAGCCTAAGTTAGCAGAAAAAACAACAACAGAAAGAACACATATTTGCTGTATTAGGTTTAGGTAAGCAAAATGAGCAAAGAAAATGAGAAAATAAGCTAAAACAAAAGCTGAAATTAACAAAAAAAAATAGCTGAACAGTAGCTGAAAAGGCAGAAAGAAGTTTAAACTACCAGAAAGAAGTGGAAGGAGCTGAAAAAGCTCAATTTAGCACAAAACAGCTAAATAGTGGCTGAAATAGCAGAAAAAGCTGAAAGGAACGTAACAAGCTGAAACAATTAGAAATAAGTTAATTGGGCTGAAAGTAAAATAAATTACCACGTAAACCTTGAATTTATCTGGAAACAGCTGAAATAGCTAAAAAATGCAACAAAAAAAAGGTGAAAATAAAGAACAAGCTTAAAAGAGCAGAAGAAAGAAGAAAGACATGTTCCTTCTATTCTCGCTATTGTGAATGTCAGTTTATCCTCAGGTGTGCTCCCAAAAACCTTTAAACATGCTGCTGTCCAGCCTCTCCTGAAAAACCTAACCTTGACCCCTCGGTGGTGTCCAACTTCCAGCCTGTCTCCAGACTCCCATTCACCTCTAAACTACCGGTACTGGAAAAAATAGTTGAGTCTCAGTTGAAATGTTTCTTGGACGACCACGCCATCCTAGAGTTGTTCCAATCCGGCTTCAAATCTCATAGCACTGAAACTGCTCTACTGAAGGTCTTTTATGATATTTTCACAGCCACAGATGCAGGTGATTCTGTGCTACTTGTCTTATTGGACCTTACATCCGCTTTTGACACCATCAACCACAACATCATCACTTCTAGGCGGGAGCAGTGGGTGGGCATCACAGGGTCTGCCTTCAAATGGTTTGAGTCCTACCTCTCGGACAGAACCTTTTGTGTCAATATCAACGATTTCAGTTCAGCATCTACAGGTAGTCCCCGATTTACGAGCGCTCTGATCTACGAGGTTCCAGACTTACGAGCTGGCGAATTTTTGGAAAAAACGCAAAAAATACTGAGTTTTCATGTGTTTTTTCACCACAGTTCGTTAGCTAAACATGTGGACACACGTTTCCGATCATTTTTATGCACTCATAAGCAGTTTTTTGATGAAAAACGAGTGTTTGTAGTCGCGCTAGCGAAACCGTTCCAATTTACGAGCGAAATTCCGGACTTACGAGAGACATGGCAACCGTTCCGAAATACGAGATTTCCGGTTTACGAGCGCCTCGTTGTAACGGATCTCGCTCGTAAATCGGGGACTACCTGTACAGCGCTTCAGTGGGGGGTACCGCAGGGGTCCATCCTCGGTCCCCTTCTCTTTTCGTTATACCTGCTGCCACTAGGTGCTATTTTCCACAAACACAACATAGACTTTCATTTCTATACCGATGATTGTCAAATTTACTTCCCCCTGAGGCACAGAGGCTCACGCTCTATTCAACCCCTTCTTGACTGCCTGGCCGACATCCATGATTGGATGGCTTCAAACTTCTTAAGTTTCAATGAGAAGAAGTCTGAAGTCATGTTGTTCCATCCCAATGGCTCATTCATGAACCACGACATTGACCTTCTCTCTCTAGCCCCGCTAGAGAAACAAAGGGTCACTAATCTGGGGGTGATAATGGACCCTTCCCTGAAACTTAACAGTCACGTAAACATGATTATTAAATCCTGCTTTTTTCAGCTGAGGCAGCTAAGCTGAAGCCCATTCTATCCAGAAAGAACCTGGAGACAGTAATCCATGCTTTCATAACATCGAGGCTCGATTACTGCAATTCACTTCTGTTTGGAATCAGTCAGTCCTCCATCGCACGTCTACAGCTGGTCCAAAATGCTGCAGCTCGGTTTTTAACTGGTACAGGCCATCGAGAGCACATCACACCAGTTTTGGCCTCCCTGCACTGGCTACCCATTCACCTTCGGATCCAGTTCAAAATACTCATGCATGTTTTTAAATCTCTGAACAGTTCCGCTCCACCTTATCTCACTGATCTTCTGCAGCCATATGTCCCACGGCACTCTCTAAGGTCAGCAGACCAGATGCTTCTGTCAGTCCCAGATACTCGCCGTAAGCTCAGAGGTGACAGGGCTTTCTCAGTTGCAGGTCCAAGACTGTGGAATGAGTTGCCACTGAGTGCTAATCTTGAATTTTGTAGCTTTAAGTAAAAACCACTGGCTTATTCTAGTATATTCTAAATTAAGCACGAGCATAACGACTGCTATGGTTTTTAAATCCATCCATTCATATTTAGCACAGTGTGTTGCCAAGGTGCACAAGGCACCGCTAAAACATTAAATATGTTTGTCTTTTGCAGAACAAAACCAAATACTCATTCCTTCAGTGTAAAACCTGCATCCTAACATGTTTATGACAGTGGTACGGAATTTAAAAAACAAACAAAAACAAACAAAACAATTGCATCTTATAAAATTCTTACACTTACCGGTAGCTAAAGTTATGTTTACAATGTTAACAGAACATGATTTGGAGAAACAGTGCACAGCCTGCAGCACACCTGTCTCAATCTAAAGTGAAACCACCATGATGCCAGTCACGTCACACCCATGATGTAGTAATGCTGACAAAAATGACTGAATATGACATTAATTAAAGTATTTTTTATAAAAACCATAATGAAGTCAAACTGTTGATAGAAGAATCATAATAAAAGCTCGTCAGAAGAGTTCTGTGGCTGCACTGGAGGTTTGTGCAGAACAGATGAGTCAGGTGCTGACGCTGCAGAGACAGAAGGTCCTTCCTGTAAGTTAGCATCGAAATAGTAACAAATTATGAAAGCAAATATTTCACAACTTCAACAATAAACTAAGGAAGATTAGACACTATGATCCCAGATGAAATAAAAGTCTTAGTTCAAAGACTGAAACTACCCCTGAACAGCAAAATAACTCAAGTTTGATTGTGTTTGAGCATTTTAACACTTGTATTCACACATTACACAACATTTAGTCATTTTCAATTGTTCGTATCTTGACGTGGGGCTTTGTTGATTTGATCATTATTATTTTTATTTTTTTACAAAGAATAATCATTTACCAACAGAAATGGAGCTAGCGATCTGTAACACTGACAGTCTACATGTACAAGAGGCCCAGGGGCTACACTCAACCATTGAAAGAATATTTTGGACCCTACAAACCTGCCAGTACTTTAAACTGATTTGTCTGAATATAATGCCAAAGATATACAAATCACGAGCTTTTATGTTCTAAGAATCTTATGAAGCTAGTGGACTTCTTCTGTCAAACACCAACTCTTTTTATTTTGGTAAAGCTCAGACAGGGGTGGGGTTGGCTAATGTGTGCCTGTAAGCAGATGTCTCATAAACCCGTCCTTCAGACCTGCACAAAACGCAATACGGCTGCAGGAAGGACAGCAGCAGTAGCATTATCTCAACTCACAACCAACATGGAGGCGTCTGTTTCAAAGGCAGAAAGATGGAAAGAGATTTATTATTCCCACAAAGCAAATGGACTAAACTTTGCCAGCAGCAACACTCTGATGATGATATTTTAGAAAACAACTTGTATTCATTTTAATCAAGCCTGGACTGTACCATGTTGCACAACAATCCAAAGCAACATGACAACATGACACTTCATGTGTTTAGAATGACTCCCATCACTTCAAGTTCCAGCTCCAGATCTGTAAAACTCAGCGTTAGCCGTTTTTGTGTTGACTAATGTTGATGTGGCAGCCATTGTAAAATGGACTGATGTCAAAAGTTCATCTGTTTTGGACATACCATATTTTTTGCTGTTTAAGTTGCACTTTTTTGCATAAATTTGCAAGCCCTGCGACTTACAATGAAGCGACTAATGCCCCCACCCCCATTTTTGGCTGCAATCTGATGATTTCATTCATTCTGACATGGAAAATATTGAACACTACCATTTTCAGCCACTAGAGGGCCCTTGACTAATGTGGCAAGCCAAGCGTCTCATTAATAAGTAAAAGTGGCTATTAATTAGTCAAAATGCAGCTGATTTGACCATTAAAGATGCAAGATGGCCGCGCTCAGAGCAGCCGCAGCTTCACGAGTTCCCGGATCAATCATCTCTAGTTTTTAGTAATTGTAATAGTGTTTTTGTACCTGACTCTGCGCGTTTTTTGCGGGTGAATTACAGCCGAACTGATCTGTTAAGAATCGGAGCGGATTTACCACAGGGCACAGCTGAAATCAGCAACGAACTCAAATCAGAGCTCGGAAGATTGGAGCTGCTAAGAACGTCCTTCTGGAAGCAGATGCGCTCCAGGGGAAAGAAAAGGAAGCGGTGCTCTCGTGGAAAGAAGAGAGGTTGCCGTGCAGGAATTATGACGAGACTGCGGGCAGACGCTAAAACCGGTAGACCCCCGATGCCGGCTCTTTTTCTGTCTAACGTGCGCTCGCTGGACAACAAAATGGATCTACTTCGTTTGAGGGTGACCACGTCGGAGGAGATGAGAAGATGCTCCGTGCTTTGTCTTACGGAAACGTGGATCTCTGAGGACACTCCAGACTCTGTTTACGAGCTGGATAATAGGCTCTTTTTCAGAACAGACCGGTGCACCGAGACTACAGGGAAAACGCGAGGCGGCGGTGTTTGTATTTACGTACACAAAGATTGGTGCACGAACTGTTCCGTGATTAAAAGGCTTTGTTCAGCTGCCGTCGAGTTAATCACAGTAAGATGTAGGCCGCACTACCTTCCGCGCGACCATGCTGTGATTTTAATAACAGCTATTTACATAGCACCCGATGCTAATGCTAATGACGCCCAGGGAGAAATTCATGACTTACTCACCTCGCTGCAGTGTAAATATCCTGAGGGGCTTTTCATTGTTTGCGGGGACGTCAATCACGTTGATCTTCAAGTCTCCCTCCCAGCCTTCAATAAGAACGTCTTCACAGCTACGAGAGGAGATAAAACGCTCGACCAAGTCTTCACAAATGTAAAGGGGGCATACACGGCGAAGACACGCCCACCGCTCGGAGCTTCCGATCACGAGTCTCTGATCCTGGCACCAAGAGAACTCCCCCCACTCAGGCGCTCCAAGCCGGAACAAAGAGAAATAACAATCTGGCCTCAAGATAGTTCCCCCATGTTGAGAGACTGTTTTGAGAGGACAAACTGGTCTGTTTTCAGAGAAGCAGCCACTGATGGAAGTTCAGTGGACATGGAACTGTACGCTTCCTCAGTCCTGGGTTACATCAGTACATGCTCTGAAAATGTATCCATAAAAAAATATGTGAAATCCTACCCGAACCGGAAACCCTGGTTAAATAAAGAAGTTCACGCCTTGCTAGCAGCCAGAGACACTGCATTCAAGTCAGGAGATAAAGTGGAGCTGAGAAAGAGCAGGAATGAACTGAAGGATGGCATTAAGAAGGCCAAGGCCACGTATGCACAGAGGATCGAGGGACAGTTCACCTCACAAGACCCACGGAGCATGTGGAAGGGTATTAAATGCATAACAGATTACAAAGGCAAAAACAAACAATGCCCCAGGGACCCATCTCTGCCTGATGCCCTCAATAAGTTTTATGCACGTTTTGATGATCCAAACAGACCAGCTAGCACCAGACTCACCTCATCACCAGATGAAGAGCATCTCAGAGTGACCGCAGCAGAAGTGAGAGGCAGTCTCAGAAAGATTAATCCTCATAAAGCAACCGGACCAGACAACATCCCAGGGAAAGTTCTGAAGGAATGTGCGGACCAGCTCTGTGAGGTGCTGGCTGACATCTTCACCACCTCACTTGCACTGGAGTCAGTTCCCACCTGCCTGAAGACCGCGACCATCATCCCAGTCCCAAAGAGCTCCACAGTGACTGGTCTGAATGACTATAGACCGGTGGCCCTCACCCCGATAGTCGCTAAATGTTTTGAGAAACTGGTCATGTCCCACATCAAGGCAACCGTCAACATCAATGAGGACCCTCATCAATACGCATACCGTGAGAACCGATCAACAGAGGACGCCATTTCTTCCGTGGTCCACACTGCTCTCACCCACCTGGATCAGAAGGACTCATACGTGCGTCTGCTCTTTGTGGACTTCACATCTGCCTTCAACACCATGATCCCCCAAACTCTGATAGACAAACTATCTACACTTGGACTAAGCCCCTCTATTTGTAACTGGGTACTAGACTTCTTAACAGACAGACCACAGTCCGTGAAGATCCACAACTTCTCCTCCTCCACCATAACCCTCAGCACTGGCTCTCCTCAGGGATGTGTGCTGAGCCCCCTTCTGTTCACTCTGCTCACATATGATTGTACAGCCACACTTCCAGGCTGTCATATTGTTAAGTTTGCAGATGATACAGCGGTGGTGGGATGCATCACAAACAATGATGAGTCCAGCTACAGACAGGAGGTGGAACACCTGGAGAGCTGGTGCAAAGAGAATAATCTTCACATGAATGTGAAGAAGACAAAGGAGATGATTGTGGACTTCAGAAGGAACAAACACACCCATGCCCCACTGAAAATAGGTGGGTCTGCAGTGGAAGTGGTCTCCAGCTACAAATACTTGGGTGTACACATGAATGATAACCTCAGCTGGAGCAACAACACCACCAGCCTGATCAAGAAAGGTCATCAGAGACTCTACTTCCTCAGACGGCTGAGACGTGCTGGTCTGAGCAGCCCAGTTCTCACCTCGTTCTACAGGTGTGCAGTGGAGAGCGTCCTGTGCTCCAGCATCAACGTGTGGCATGGAGGCTGCACAGTTGAAGAGAGGAAAGCTCTGCAGAGAGTGGTGAAGGCTGCACAGAAGTCTGTTGGAGTCAGTCTCCCCACAATCACAGACATTTACACCTCCAGATGCAGGAAAAGAGCCACCTGCATCATGAAAGACCTCACTCATCCAGCACACTCACTCTTTGCCCCACTCCCCTCAGGACGGAGGTTGAGGAGCATCAAGTGTAGAACCACTAGACTGAGGAACAGCTTCTACCCTGAGGCTGTTAGACTCATGAATAAATAAAAATAAAATAAAAAATAAACACTGCAAAATATCACATCATACTGATGCTGATCTGTTTTCTTGTTGCTGTGTTCATCTGTGTTCATCTGTGACCATCTGCTCATACAAACTCATGTTCGTGCTGCTGTTTATTTCAACTATATTAGGCTTAGTGTATTACTAGTTGATGTTTTTCTTAGTTAGTTCTAGATGTTATTACTGTTTTTCTCTTTCATTTGTTGTTGGATGTAACTGGGACCCCGTGTACATAATCTCGTTTTCATCACATGTACCACATGCGGTGCAAATGACAATAAAGACTCTCTGACTCTGACTCTGACTCTCTCTAAAGTGCATTTATTAAGAAAAAGTTCAACTGAGACACACCATTACTATAATGTCGAGCAAACAGTTATATACAATTGTACATAGTTGTATGTCCATCCATCCATCCATCCATCCATCTTCTTCCGCTTATCCGGGGTCAGGTCGCGGGGGAATCCCAAGGCGTTCCCAGGCCAGCCGAGAAACATAGTCCCTCCAGCGCGTCCTGGGTCTTCCTCTGGGTCTCCTCCCGGTGGGACATGCCCGGAACACCTCACCAGGGAGGCGTCCAGGAGGCATCCTAACCAGATGCCCGAGCCACCTCAACTGGCTCCTCTCGATGTGGAGAAGCAGCGGCTCTACTCCGAGTCCCTCCCGGATGACTGAGCTTCTCACCCTATCTCTAAGGGAGAGTCCAGCCACCCTGCGGAGAAAACTCATTTCAGCCGCTTGTATCCGAGATCTTGTTCTTTCGGTCATAACCCAAAGCTCATGACCATAGATGAGGGTGGGAACGTAGATCGATCGGTAAATTGAGAGCTTTGCCTTTTGACTCAGCTCTCTCTTCACCACGACAGACCGGTACAGCGCCCGCTTCACTGCGGACGCTGCACCTATCCGCCTATCGATCTCACGCTCCAGTTTTCCCTCATTCGTGAACAAGATCCCGAGATACTTAAACTCCTCCACTTGGGGCAGGACCTCCTCCCCGACCCGGAGAGGGCATGCTACCCTTTTCCGGCTCAAGACCATGGCCTCGGATTTGGAGGAACTGATCCTCATCCCGGCCGCATCACACTCGGCTGCAAACCGCTCCAGTGAAAGTTGTAAATCACGAACTGATGAAGCCAGTAGGACCACATCATCTGCAAAAAACAGAGAAGCGATTCTAAGGTCACCAAAACGGATCCTCTCAACACCTTGGCTGCGCCTAGAAATTCTGTCCATAAAAGTTATGAACAGAATCGGTGACAAAGGGCAACCTTGGCGGAGTCCAACTCTCACCGGAA
Source organism: Garcialebias charrua (assembly GCA_038048925.1). Taxonomy (NCBI): domain Eukaryota; kingdom Metazoa; phylum Chordata; class Actinopteri; order Cyprinodontiformes; family Rivulidae; genus Garcialebias; species Garcialebias charrua. Next base: position 11,011 of record JBBPBX010031737.1, on the reverse strand, counting down.
ACGAGCCTGACTTACTGCCGGCAATGCGGACCAAGCTCTGACACCGGTCGTACAGGGACCTAACAGCCCTTATCAAAGGGCCTGGTACCCCATACTCCCGGAGTACCCCCCACAGAACCCCCCGAGGGACGCGGTCGAATGCCTTCTCCAAGTCCACAAAACACATGTAAACTGGTTGGGCAAACTCCCACGCACCCTCCAGGACCCTGCTGAGGGTGTAGAGCTGGTCCAGTGTTCCACGACCAGGACGAAAACCACACTGCTCCTCCTGAATCCGAGGTTCGACTATCCGACGGACCCTCCTCTCCAGAACCCCTGAATAGACCTTACCAGGGAGGCTTAAGAGTGTGATCCCCCTATAGTTGGAACACACCCTACGGTCCCCCTTTTTAAATAGGGGAACCACCACCCCAGTCTGCCAATCCAAGGGAACTGCCCCCGATGTCCACGCGATATTGCAGAGTCGCGTAAGCCAACACAACCCTACAACATCCAGAGCCCTAAGGAACTCCGGGCGAATCTCATCCACCCCCGGAGCCTTGCCACCGCGGAGCTTTTTAACCACCTCGGCGACCTCAGCACCAGAGATCGGAGAACCCGACCCAAAGTCCCCAGGCTCTGCTTCCTCAGTGGAAGACGTGCCAGTAGGATTGAGGAGGTCTTCGAAGTATTCCGCCCACCGACTCACAACATCCCGAGTTGAGGTCAGCAGCACGCCACCTCCACCATAAATGGTGTTGGTCTCGTACCTCTTTCCCCCCCTGAGACGCCGGATGGTGGACCAGAATCGCCTCGAAGCCGTACGGAAGTCATTCTCCATGGCCTCTCCGAACTCCTCCCACGCCCGAGTTTTTGCCTCAGCAACCACCCGAGCCGCATGCCGCTTGGACTGCCGGTACCTATCAGCTGCTTCCGGGGTCCCACAAGCCAAAAAGGCCCAATAGGACTCCTTCTTCAGCCTGACAGCATCCCTCACTGCCGGTGTCCACCACCGGGTTCGAGGGTTGCCACCACGACAGGCACCAACAACCTTGCGGCCACAGCTCCGATAAGCTGCCTCGACAATAGAGGCGCGGAACACGGCCCACTCGGACTCCATGTCCCCCGCCTCCCTCGGAACGTGTTCAAAGCTCTCCCGGAGGTGGGAGTTAAAGCTCCGTCTTACGGGAGACTCTGCCAGACGTTCCCAGCAGACCCTCACGATACGTTTGGGTCTGCCAGGTCTGACCGGCATCCTCCCCCACCATCGGAGCCAACTCACCACCAGGTAGTGGTCAGTTGACAGCTCCGCCCCTCTCCTCACCCGAGTGTCCAAGACATGCGGCCGCAGATCAGATGAGACGACAACAAAGTCGATCATCGAACTGCGACCTAGGGTGTCCTGGTGCCAAGAGCACATATGGACACCCTTATGCTTAAACATGGTGTTCGTTATGGACAATCCATGACGAGCACAGAAGTCCAATAACAGAACACCACTCTGGTTCAGATCAGGGGGGCCGTTCCTCCCAACCACACCCCTCCAGGTCTCACTGTCATTGCCCACGTGAGCGTTGAAGTCCCCCAGTAGAACAAGGGAGTCCCCAGGAGGCGCACTCTCCAATACCCCCTCCAAGGACTCCAAAAAGGGTGGGTAGTCTGAGCTGCCGTTTGGTGCATAGGCACAAACAACAGTCAGAGCCCGTCCCCCCACACGTAGGCGAAGGGAGGCTACCCTCTCGTTCACCGGGGTGAACCCCAACGTACAGGCACCAAGATGGGGGGCAACCAGTATGCCCACTCCTGCTCGGCGCCTCTCACCAGGGGCAACTCCAGAGTGGAAGAGTGTCCAACCCCTCTCAAGGAAACTGGTTCCAGAGCCAGAGCCATGCGTTGAGGTGAGTCCGACTATTTCTAGTCGGAACCTCTCAACCTCACACACTAGCTCAGGCTCCTTCCCCACCAGAGAGGTGACATTCCATGTCCCAATGGCCAGCTTCTGTAGCCGAGGATCAGACCGCCAGGGTCCCCGCCCTCGGCCACCACCCATCTCACATTGCACCCGACCCCTTTGGCCCCTCCCACAGGTGGTGAGCCCATGGGAAGGTTGTATGTACATAGTTGTATGTAATCTATACAATTGTAAGTGTTAATCTTGTTAAATTCTTGTTAAAGTCTTCCCGTGCACGCTCCTGCATCCGCCATTTGGCAGCCCATCGACTTCTGGAACAACACCGGTCCATGTTTCTGTAGGGTTTCTGGGGTCTGGTCCTGCATGTTGTGTTTTTCCCTCATGTTTACCAGTCCCTCCTCAACATTTCTCCTCCTGTGTTCCAGCACTGTCACACCTGTATCTGATCCTAATCACTGCAGGTGCCTTTCATTTAACCTCGTTAGTGTTTGTATATATTTCAGCCCCTTGGTGTCTTGTCAGTGTCTCTGGATTGTCCTTATCCTAAGGCTTCATGCTCTGTACCCCAGTGTGTTCTCCGTTAAAGTAAGTCTGCTGCCCCAACAGCTCTTTGTTTTTGTTTATTTATATTAAAATGTTTTACTTATTTTACTGGAGCCTCTTTGTTTTCTTGCACGTGGGTTCCAACACGCTCACGCAGATCACAATAGTTTCCGGTTGGTCAGTGGTGACCAGTGATGTCAGTAATGCGTTACTCTAGTCGGGCCACTTTTTTCAGTAACTAGTAATCTAACGCGTTGCTATTTCAAAATCCAGTAATCAGATTAAAGTTACTTATCCAAATTATTGTGCCTTACTTTTTTTTGTAATTTTCTGTAGTACTGTACTGTATATTAATTTTGTTTCCGCTATGCATCTCGGGGAGTGATAAAAAAGAAAAGACGCCTGGTCTATGCTGCAATTCGGTCACCTGCTGTGGCTGTGAAACTTGACACCAGGCGTGACAGAAACGTAAACACTGAGGTGCTCACGGAGCCGAGAGGAGGAGACTTGGCTTCAAAAACATGGTAAAAACCATTACAGGTAGTCCCCGAATTACGAGCGCTCTGATCTGCGAGGTCCCAGACTTACGAGCTGCGAATTTTTGGAAAAAACGAAAAAAATACTGAGTTTTCATGTGTTTTTTCACTACAGTTAGCAAGTTAAGCATATAAACACACGTTTCCGATCATTTTTATGCACTCAAAAGTAGTTTTTAGATGAAAATAGAGTGTTTTTAGGTGCGCTGGCGAAAACCGTTCCAATTTACGAGCGGACTTCCGGGTTTACGAAGGAAATGGCGGCCGTTCCAAATTACGAGATTTCCGGTTTACGAGCGCCCCCTAGTGACGGATCTCGCTCGTAAATCGGGGAATACCTGTATTTGTTTGCTGAAAATTATAGCAAAGATGTGTCTGAGCTTAACCTTTCCTTAGGGTTGGGCATCGAGAATCGTTCGGAACCGGGACTAACTGTCCGGTTTTCCCGGAATCGTTCAAAATATTAATTTGCGATTCCTATTTTCGATGCTAGTTAGCCGACCGGAAGTAGCCGCCGCCGAAAACCAACGAAGAAGAATCACCGGAAGTGTGCATCTGCGATCTAAAGCGTACTAATTAATAAAAAATGAGCAGTCAGGTCAGTGCAGCACTTGCAATAATTTTCTATCATGCAAAGGAGGGTGGAGAAGTAAAATAGTGTCCCGTCTTTGACGCGCTCCACCGGATTATTTTCGCTTCGTATCCGACCGGAAGTGCAGAGTGGTCCGTCTGCAAAACGCTCCGCCGGACTTTTCGCTAATCGCTACCTCTTCGGCTCCATCAGGTAAATAAATAAACTATAAACTACATCTCATACCAACATTAAGGCAGCTAACAAGTTATACTCCGCTTAAAGCGGTAAGTCAGCTCAAATACAAACACGATGCTAACGTTAGCTCGTTTTTTTTCTTAGACAAACGACCTGAAATGGCTTCACAGTGTTCACCAGTGACTGTCCAAGGTAAATACGTCAGTGTGACTAAATGAATAATGCCACAAAACAGTTACAGAATATGTTGTGAAAAGCTTGCATCCCTTTTCAGATGTGGATTCAACTCCTGCCATGGATTGCACTTACATTGCACTCAAATCCAACACTTATTAACATTCTTAATCCATTTAAAGTTCTCTGTGTCTTTTAAAATGTCTTAATGTCTCTAGTTTTCAGTATTATATAATTTCTGTTTATGTTCTCTTTCATTCCATTATGAGTGAATGTCACAGTTTGAAGAATTATTGAATAGGTTAGTTAGGCAATAACAACAGAGCTAATAATTGTACACATTCTCAGTCTTAAAAATGATTTAATAATCTCTTTTTACTGATAATACTGATAAACCTGTTGTTTGTTTAGGAACTTCCTGCAGTCTGTCCAGAAAGTCTCCACTGGAGGAGCGTTTTGCTGAGGAAGAGGCACAACATAATGTCACAGCTCCATGTCCATGAAGAAACAAATGGAGAGAGGGCTGCAGATACCAGGACATCCCACCAGCTGTTCTGTCTGAAGATCCTGCTGCTGCTGGTGGAACCAGGTTAGCCCATCAGTGGGAGCTCAGTAACATGACTGCAGCATCAGACACTGGACAATATTATATGTATAATAATAATAATATATGTTGGTGAGTCCTCCATGTTGGCTCTAATCTGCCCTGTGAGAAATTCATAGTAAATGTAACAAAAAGGAAAAAGTTCATAGCATTAAATCCAAACAGAAGTTCAAATTATTTCGTCCTGAAATAACTCTGGCTAACTACTGTAGCTTTTTTATAACATGGAGTTAAACTCAAAGTAGTCTCCTCAGATAAATTGTGTTACCATTATTTTTATATTAAAGTTTCTCTTAACTTATTATTTTTACATTTGATTGTTTCTGTTCAGTGCCCTGAGACAACTTCTGTTGTGACTTGGAGCTATACATTATAAATAAACTGAACTGAATTGACATGTCTTTTTTTAACCCCGTCTTTTTTAACCCTGCCTACAAAAAGAATCGGAATCGAGAATCGAAAAGAATCGGAATCGAAACGAAGAATCGGAATCGGAACCGGAATCGCTTAAATTCAAACGATGCCCAACCCTACCTTTCCTGAATAACTTCACGAAATGGTCAAATCAGCTGGATTTAAAAAAAAAGTGGTTTCGCTATGTGCACGCGCGCGGGTGGGACGGCTTCATTTTTTTAAATTTAGCAAAATAAACGCTTAAAAATATATATTCCTTAGCTGACATTATAGCACAAGTGTTCCTGAGCTTAACCGTTCCTTAATAAATTCACGTAATGGTCAAATCTGCTGGATTTAAATTGTTTCGCTTTGACGTCTTCCAAACGGACGCAAAAATAAATTATAAATAAATCGAGTTTTAGCTCAAACATCTCCTACAGCTAATAAGTTGTAAATATCCTTCCAGTGATTACTTTCTGTAAGTTTCATCAAAATCTGTCGTGTGGTTCTTGAGATATTTTGCTAATAAACATTAGTTCAGACCTCCAGAGTTCAGGAGGCCGGGCTGTGACAGAGTCAGTCTGAGCAGAGGAGGCTTTTTCCGGACACATGAGCTGGGAATGGTCGGTGGACCCTAGTGGCCGAAAGTGGTAATAAAGTAACTTAGTAATCTAACTTAGTTACTTTCCAAATCAAGTAATCAGTAACTTAACTAAGTTACTTTTCCCAAGGACTAATCAGTAACTTAACTAAGTTACTTTTTCAATGTAACTATGTCATAACTGGTGGTGACGCATAATAGATGCGACTAATACCGCAAACAGACTTTTCCCCACTTTATCAAAGTCAAAGTCAAAGTCAAAGTCAACTTTAATGTCAGATCTGCAATATGTACAGTACAGGACATACACAGGACCGAAATTGCGTTTCTCTCAGTCCCTCGGTGCAACAGTAAACATCTAAACATTGAAACACTGAAACATATAATAATAGACATAAGCATAAAATAGTAAAACTAACACTGTCCTGAGTTTTTTGCATAGTGGTATAAGAGTATGAAAATTTACACCAACTCTAAAACTAAAACATTAAACATTTAATGAACATAATACTGTCCTGAGTTTTTGCATACTAGTATAAAAAAAGAGTATAAAAAGTATAACTAAAATAAACTAAAGGTTTCTAGCATTGACATTTGCAAAGTGGCAAAGCAGCGTATGAGTTAATGTACACANGTTACTTTTTCAATCTAACTATGCCATAACTGGTGGTGACGCAAAATAGATGCGACTAATACCGCAAACAGACTTTTCCCCACTTTATTAGACACATTTGGACTGATGAGACTTATACAGCGGTGCAAAGTGTATGGCAGCAAGTACGGTATATCCAAATCTAAGATTTGAAAAGTTTCATTAAAGTCTGCTCAGTGGCTCACAACAAACAATGTTGACTCCAAAAGTTACTGCCAGTTTTGTTTTAAAATAATCTTATGCACTGTGCAGTTTTCAAAGTATGCATTGTGTATTCCACTTAGCTACAGCCATAACAAAGCTTAGCTCAGTATATTTGAAAATAACTAAAGTAGCCATTTTTATGTTTCTAAAATCAATGAGAAAAGGTAGCCATCTTGATTTTGGTTGGCTCCAAAAGTTAATTCGTTAGAGTCGATAATTTCCTAAAGGTTTGACAATTCTTGTGCACATGTTAAATAGCCCTGATGTTTAGTGAAACTAACAGTGAGGTAAAATGTTAAAACACAATATTCGCACAAACCGCTAAGTATTGACAGAGCCCGGAGTCATCTGAAGTGGTCAGAAGTTGGAACAGACGTTTTGGACCAGAAACTAGTTGTCAGCTCAGAACTGATTTCTGTTTCTTTAAATTGAGGTAATTCAAAGAGCTGTCTGCAACAGGTAAGATACTAACTGTTCATGAATTATCCCTTAATAAGTACGAGCTTCCCAGGCAGCTCAGATACTATTCCCTAATGGTTTGACATACTTCACGGCATAAGGCCTTGAAATAACGAGGTCTTATAGCTTCATTTCAGAAGTGCAGTCATCAAGGCAGTTCCTCTGTGTCAAACACTGGTTATATAAAACCATTTTCCACAGAGGAGCTCTATCTGCTGTCAGTCACCATGACGGAATACAAGTATGTGGTCAGATGAGGGAAAACACGAGTAGCTGCTTCGACTGACAGGACAAGGCCGAATAATAAATGATGACGTTTCAAACCGTGGTATTAGCTTCATAAGAAAACCCTGAATGTTGCTCTGTCATTAAAAGCCTTCCTTCATGCCCACTGATGGAGAGTTAATGCTGCACAGAGGCCAGCTCCCTGTGTGAGTCACTGCTTCACTTCCTGCCTCAGCTGTGAAGTTGTGAGAGAGCACGAGGTGTTTCAGTGGAGTCAGACATCTAAAGGAGATGGTCGTGAAGAGCTATGTTATTTATCTATTTGGTTTTCTCATAATGAGAAGGACTGTGATGTCTAACAGTTTTTTCTGAAGCCTGATCTAACCCAAGCACCATGTAAAAGCAGGCTGGTGCACACACCTTCTTCAGAAGTCATTGAAACAGCTGCCATATTAGTTTTTGTCCTGAGGCGGTGTCAGCTTCAGTCTCTGACAGGTAAAGCTGTTTCTTTGATCAGTTGATGGTTAAAAGTCGTCTACTGCCTCTGACTGATGTGAGAATGCAGAGAAGGTTTGCCTACAAAAGAACAAACGTCTTCAAAGACTCGGAAGAAATCATTCAGAACTTTTGAAGTGTGTTTTTATTGAAAGGTACGACTCATTTAACAATATTAATTTTAATAATAATCTGTTTTAGACAGCTCTTTGAGTGGCCTCAATTTGGAGAAATGCAATTTATTTTTGACCAGATTGATGAGCTAAAGGCTAGTCTGAGTGGAGCCAATAGTGATTTGCTGCCGTCTTAAAACAAATACCGGTATATACCGTATTTTCCGTTCTATAGGTTCGCACCGTTGTATAGGTCGCACTGTCCAATTATTGCCAAAAAATTGGAAAAATCCATAAAGAGATGGCACCGGTGTATAGGTCGCACACCTACGTCACCGCCGACGTAACGCGTCATCCACCGCTGACGTGCCGCGTCACCGCTGAGTCAACCCGGCAATATGGACCGAGTGTTTAGCTCTGCTGCTAATGTCTGCCGAATGCTAACCGAGACGAGTCCGTCTCTGAAAACACGAATAAAAAATCGAATTTCATCTCAAATTTTCCCTCCAGGCCATAGTTAAGTACATTAAAGCTCATATAATTACACTCTGTAAGCAGAAAAAATATACACCGATTGGTTTCGAAGCTATTTATAACTTTAACAGAAATAAAACCAGAAGCTAACTGAAGCTAAAACCAATAAAATATCGTTTTTTTATTTATCTCAAACATCTAATAAAGCTACTCACTTGTAAACGTCCACACTGTGATTCCATTCTGTAAGTTTCAGAAAAATCCGCTGAGTGGTTCTTGACTTATCTTGCTAACAAACAGCAAACAAACAGAGCTAACAGAAGCTACATCCAGACCAGGAGGCCGACAGTCAGTCCGAGCAGAGGAGCTTTGTTTCGGACACATGAAATGGAAACGGTCGGTGTACTCCTCTGGAAGTGCCCCCTAGTGGCCGAAAGTGGTACTGCACCATTTTCTGCCAAAGGGAAAAACGGTCATAACTGAGGCAAAATTGGTCTAAAAATATGGGAAAAAAATCCATAAATAGGTCGCACTGGTGTATAGGTCGCAGGCCTTGAAAAAAACCATAAAAAGGTGCGACCTATACACCGGAAAATACGGTACTGGAATTAATATAGTATTTCTGCCACATAATTTAAAAATACCTAAATAGCACTCCGTGTTGACTCGGATCTATGCTAATGTCTGTTAGCAAGCAGATGTCGGCAGATAGACCTCACGTCTGACATATATCTTTTTTAAACAGTAAATCATCCAAAACTCTCATTAATAGACTCTCCCCAAATAAAAACAAACAACAGATCGTACCTGATCGCGCCGACATAATTTAAAAATACCTAAATAGCACTCCGTGTTGACTCGGATCTATGCTAATGTCTGTTAGCAAGCAGATGTCGGCAGATACATTGTTTGTATTTTTATTTCTGTTTGTGTTTTATTTCTGATTGTTTTTCCCTATATTTTATCATTTTCCTTTGTCACCAGTTTGTTTCTCCTTGGTGCGTCTTTGCTCTTTCAGCTCCTGCCCGCCCACACTCACCTGTTCTCTGTTATCATTATGCCAGGTGTCTTATCAGCCCCTGCCCATGAACTCCCTCAGGTCCCTTCCATCTGGAGTCTGGCATTGTGTGTGCTTTTAGCCATGTCCTGTTCTCCTCTGTGTGTTCTTGAGCTTGCTGTTTTTCCTTCTCGCTGCCATCATTTGTTTTACTTTAGCTTTTGTTTTACTCATTGTGCTGGTCTGCATTCTTGGGTCACACCTCTACAAACTGTGACAAAAAAAATAGTATTTGCATGAACCATAGGAGAATATTTTGTGGATTGAAATCCATAAGATCACCAATCAGATCAGAATTGCATGTTGTTTCTTCAGACTGAGGTCATTCAAAGTGCTATCTACAGCAGGTAAGATATTATTGCTCACAAATCTTCCACAGAACTCCACTTTAACACTTTAACACTTCTAAACTCCGTCTTAAACGAACCACCACTGTTAGCTGTCACTACAACAGAAATGTAGCGTCTCTAGTCAAAGTTAAAGTTTCTTTATTGTCATTCACACCACATACGGTACATGAGGTGGAACAAAATTGTGTACACAGTCGCAGTTGCATCCAAGAAAAGTATGTACTGTATGTATATACATATACTAATGCTAATAAATAACATTCAACACTTTTCATTTCCTATAAGTTAAAGTGCTATGCATATCATATGGCTGTTGCTGAATATATGTCACCAGCTCTTACAGCTGTTGCACATTTTTCATAACAAATAAGCCTAAATAAGAGGGATATGTTATGACAAAGGAACATATATAAAATATCGGTATCGGCATATCGGATATCTACAAAAATCCCATATCGTGCCTCGCTAGACTTTTTTCCCGCTCTGGAAATGAGCTGTTTGTGGGATTCAGTTTGTTTGTGGTACCTCAGACTGAAGAAGTCCTTCGGATGAAGAACAAAACTTCTCAGCAACAAAAGAAACCATGCAGATGACCTGACTGAACATTGTTGCATCTTACACGTTCTCTCCTCGTGTGTGCGTTCATTTCCTTCCCAGCTGCCATACTGTCAGCAAAACAACATTTTTAATTCATTCATAGACTCTGTGTCACTCCATGTTGGCAAAAGTCTGCAAAGTAAACAAAACTGACGGTTCCTGTCCAATTCCTCCTCACACAGAAACAACCAGGGATTAAATAAGGAGTCGCTCAGGTTGATGTGAACTTCTCTGCAAAGTTGTTTTTACTTTTGGACGTAAATTCTTGGTTCATATAATAATATAGTAATCCACAGCAGTGAAATCAGTAAATGTTTATCTAAAATATATACAGTATATTAATAACTCATAAAATCCCTTTAACACTTATGATGTTGGGACAGGTTGATGCTGACTGTCTGAGTCTGTGGATCAAACAAGATCTTTCTCAGTAGAACATTTTTAAAGACATTTTGAACATCCTCAGTGCAGCTACCACCTGAAATGCCAATTTACCGTACCATTCATCGACTTTTGTCTGTAAAGAGCAGCAGTCGTTCAGAATTTACTTTTCTAATCATTTACCGTGATAAGACATTGATGTAACGATGAACAAGCTGTGTGTGCATGTTTAAAGAGAATCAAGACAAAATTAACATTACAACTGCCGCCTATGGCTCAGTAGGGTCACCATGGTAACCACACACTTGTTTCTCTCACTCCCTTATAGTAATCTTAAACAAAAAAGAAGACAGAAACACAGACTAGTAACTAAACCTCAAACAGTCACAGTGTAAAAACTAGTCATATAAATGAGTCATATAAATAAATACACACACATATATATATATACACACTGTACACACATATATATATATATATATATATATAC